>OVBI01001093.1:0-42504 GCA_900406495.1 Sisymbrium altissimum | reverse complement strand
ATTTTTCTCGTTGCAAATTTCCGTTGCAAATTGGCTGTTTTCTTGTAGTGAGACTCCACACCNACTCCACACTTGAAGAAGTTAGATGACAGGTCACGAAAGGTTGTGCATCTTGGGACAGAACCCGGTTCAAAGGCATACAGATTACTTGATCCAACAGCTAGGAGAGTAATAGTCAGCCGAGATGTGATATTTGACGAAGATAGAGGCTGGAAGTGGGGCATCTCCGAGAATACTGAAGTAGAGCCTGGTATGTTTACACTCTCTTTCGGAATCACAGGAAACAATGGCATTCAAGAAACACAAGCTCGAGAGTCACAAGCTACTGAAACAGAGCCTGTAGATGGTCCACAAAACACAAACAACGGAGAAAAGGAGGTCTTGGAACCAGAGATCATTGAAATCTCTGATGAAGAAGAAGAAACATATGAACCCAATGTAGTCTTGAGAAGATCGACAAGAGAAAGAAAACCTCCAGGTTACTTAGATGATTTTGTTCTCTTAGCAGACCTAGAAGGAGAACGCTTTCTCCTTGGAATAGATGACGAGCCATGGGATTTCAGTGAAGCAATGGAGCTCAAAGTATGGAAGGATGCTTGTGGAGAAGAAATATCTTCTATAGAGAAGAACAATACATGGAATCTTGTTGATCCTCCCATAGGAATAAAACCAATTGGTTTAAAGTGGGTATTCAAGGTAAAAAGAAACTCTGACGGAAGCATAAACAAACACAAGGCTAGGTTAGTGGCAAAGGGATATGTGCAGAGACATGGGATAGACTTTGATGAAGTCTTTGCACCTGTAGCTCGTATTGAAACAATCCGGTTCATAATTGCACTAGCAGCTTCTAACACATGGGAGATACATCATCTTGATGTAAAGACGGCTTTCTTACATGGCGAGCTACAAGAGAATGTTTATGTCAGTCAACCAGAGGGATTTGTGGTCAAGGGGAGTGAGAACAAGGTTTACAAATTGCCAAAAGCATTATATGGGTTAAGACAAGCTCCAAGAGCATGGAACAACAAGTTAAATCACATTCTGCAGAACTTGGAATTTACAAAATGCTCTAAAGAACCTTCTCTTTATCGAAAGAATAGCAAAGGAAATCTACTCGTGGTGGCTGTATATGTAGATGATCTCCTAGTAACAGGCTCTAGCCTCGATCTCATTGTACAATTCAAGGAAGACATGGCAACAAATTTCGAAATGAGTGATCTCGGGAGATTGACTTATTATCTCGGTATTGAGGTAAACCAACACCAAGGAGGGATCACTTTGAGTCAAGAGAGATACGCTCTGAGGATTCTTGAAGAGACGGGCATGAAGGAATGCAACCCAGTTCATACACCAATGGACCAAGGTTTGAAACTCTGTAAAGCACAAAAGGAGAGATCTATTGACGAGAAACAATTCAGGAGAAACATTGGGTGTCTTCGTTATTTACTGCATACACGACCAGATCTCTCATTCAGCGTAGGAGTATTGAGCAGATACATGAGAGAACCGAAAGAATCACATGGTGCAGCTCTGAAACAGGTGTTGAGATATTTGCAGGGAACAACCAACTATGGCCTTACTTTCAGACGTGGTACTGCAACAGGGCTGGTGGGCTACAGCGACAGCAGCCATAACGTAGATGAAGACGACGGCAAGAGCACTGCAGGTCACATATTTTACTTCAACAATTGCCCCATAACTTGGTGTTCACAGAAACAAGAAATCGTTGCCTTATCATCATGTGAAGCCGAGTTTATGGCAGCGACAGAGGCAGCAAAGCAAGCGATATGGCTACAAGAACTTCTGTTTGAGATCATCGGAGAAGAAGGCAAGAAAGCTATGGTACGAATTGACAATCGCTCTGCCTTAGCACTTGCAAAGAACCCTGTATTCCACGGTCGAAGCAAACATATACACCGGAGATTTCACTTCATTAGAGAATGTGTAGAGAACAACTTGATAGACGTTGAGCATGTACCAGGGATCATGCAAAAGGCTGACATTCTTACCAAAGGGCTTGCGAGAATCAAATTTAGAGAAATGAGAGAACTCATTGGAGTAGAAGAAGTAAGGAAGAAAGACAAGAAGAGTGACTTCAAGCTTAAAGGGGAGATTGTTGAGTTAAGCTTGAAGGACAAGGAAGTCTAGAGATAAGAGGAACAGGATATGCTTTGGAGAGAATCAAGACATATCCTAAGAGATTTAAGATTAGGATTTATTTAGTCTTTAGAAAAAGGAAAAGTTGTAATAAACTTTTATATAAGTAAGTTATCATTCTTGTGATAAACACTTGAGAGAGATTAAGAGTTGCAGAAAGAGAGAGAGCTTTAGTTTTTGAACAAGTTTTCTAAAGCAATAAAACAAGATCAATTTATTTAGAGTATTCTTTTGATTCTATAGAAATCTCCAATTAAATCTGGTTATATTAGAAGGATGCATGATTCTTACAATGAGTATGTCTTGAATTTTTATCCAACATCATTTGGAGAAGTTGCTTCTGAGACGCAATCTATCTTGTCAATGACAATCGTGTTGCATATTTTAAGACACGTAATTAACCTGCCGGCTTCATGTTTAAATATACTTTTGTTATTAACTTATTATTATAGAATTCTTGATCGCACTAAACCACATTATATCTTTTTGGATATTGGGTTTTTCTAGCGATACTATACGCTACTATAATAAGGTCCGGCCATTTTATGTTAATGAGGGCCGTCGATCGGTCAAATCAATATCAGTAGGGCAGTAACAATGACTAATCATCAGTGCTAAACCAACAATAATTAATCATTAATTGATCGTTACTACTTATCTAATGATAAGGATTTACCGTTAATTAGTGGATTATATACTCATTGACCGTCAACAATAGGCAAGGATTGGACGTTAGTGATTGGCCATGTATAACGAGTAACGACTGACCGTCAATGGCTAACCAATAATAATGACTGGCCAATGATAATGATCTACCATCAATGGTAAATCAATAATAAGGACTGTTTGTCAGTTGTGACATGCCTCCTGCCAGTGGTATATGACACTCGTCATCACTAAAAACCATACATATATCTCAAATTTTTAACTCAAATACGGTGGAGCAAGAGTGATCGAACTCAAAAGAATTAAAGTGACAATTAATCTCCAAAAATCGAAATTAGCTAATATTAAAAGATGAATTTTCGGTTTGTATAAAGTAATTAAGCAGGTAAATGAAAGCAACTAATTAAGTGAGAACTCGAAAGATGAAAAGTATTGGACTGGAATTCACATGAATTCATGCATGCAAAATAACGTAAATCATGAAAAAGTCATTAAGATCCGTTTTCGAATTTAATTCATAAAATTAGATTAACATTCTTTCAGACCACCAAACTCAGCGCCTAAAGTCTGTTAAATCCCAAATTGTTATTTGAAATCAAGAAAGTTAAACAAACATTAATTCAGGTTTGATTAGTTCATAATTTTCACTAACTTCAGTTTCCATTAAAAGCCTTAATTGCTCATATTGGTTTTCTTTGAAATTTAAACAAACATTTACACGTTTGATGTGCTACGTAACCTAAGATCTAGAATTAGGTAGTTGATCAAGTTTCATCATTAACGTTTAAATAAAGAAATCAATTTGCAATTTCCTAAACCAACATCTCTCTAAAATTTCTTGGAACATCTTAAAACACAATTTGAAAGAAAACATTCTGATGGTGTTTTAAAACAAAATGAAAATCAAAATATTCTAACTTTTTTTACATAATTTTTTTTTTCTACATTTTAAAGTAACCTATTTTCTTTAGAAACAATTACAAGTTGATATTTTCTCCGGTTTTATATAGTTGTTATTTTAAAGATTTTTTTATTTTAAATTAGTCGATATTTTTAAATTTTAATGCAAAATTTAATGACTTTTAATATTTTATAACCATTTATATTCTTCATAATATTATTTTATTGATTAAATTGTATTTAAATGTGTAGATAATTTATTCAGCTCTTTTGATCAATTGAATAAGTTTTTTAAACTACACAAAACAAAAATTGAAACAAATGAGAATTAATCAAAAACAGACGAAATAGTAAAGTGATAAAATATATAATAAATTTTTAAAACTACACAAAACAAAAATTGAAATAAATGAGAAAGATAGATATATAAACATACTTGTCACTTGAAAATAGGTTCTTGTCAACTCCAAATTAACTTAAAGTAAACCCAATTTACCCTTCACTCAAAGCTAAATTTAACTAATTACTATCTGAAATCAACTTTAAAAAGCATGACATGATTCTCAAAAATACTGTAAATCCTCATGAGTCTATCCAACAAATCATAATTAAACGATTTAGTTAAATCTCATTTCATACAAAAAATATTGCTGATATCTGACATGACTTGATCTATATAAAATCATCAAAATAACTACATGTTCTGATACCATTAATAATTTTTCTGATAGACATAAAGTTACCATATGGTATCTCGGTTCTTGGTTGAATCCGATTCATGAACCCTTCTGCTTCTTGTCAAATCCAAATAATGTCGCATATTCATGTTTCGACAGTTTCGACATAGTGTGATACTGAATAATGACTTATTACTCCCAGTCATTTCCGTGGTCAATCTTCATTGACCAACCCATTATATAGATCAAAATGTAATGATGTATTCAATTTTGTAGCCAAAAACATAATATATACCCTTATATAATTTAAAAATTTTGGTTTGTGATTATTTTTTTTAGAAGAAGGCTAACGGTCATATTTGTAATACCTGAACTGATGAAGTCATTTCACCCGAACTTATTTGTGTAATATAGAGTTGATAGTATTAGGAGATGAATACTTTAATTATACATTGATATCGAGGTGAATATGTCCAGAAAGGAAATTTTCAGATTCAATATGCGTCTTAGAGAAGTTTAGTGAGAATTAGATTTTTTCTGACTGTTAAAATTTTTAGATTTTATTATCATTAATTTATAAATTTTAATATTTTTATTATTATTGATTTATAAATTTTAATATTTTTATTAAAATTTAGTATTATTAATTTGATGATTTCTTAATTTCATACAAATATATTGTTATTCAAAAAATTTAGTTTTTTAAAATTTATAACCTTATTAAAATATGATATTATTAAAAGTTAGATTTTAAACAATTTAAGTCATCAAACAAAAATTTAAGAATATTGTATATATTCCTAAGATTTTTACAATCATTAATATACACAATTTTTTACAATTTTTTCCAAATTTAACAAATTTTTTAATTTTAAGAATCAACAAATTTTTTATAAAATCAATTTCTAAGAATTGGTCAGATATTATGTAAGAAAATTTGAGATCTGTGAGGAAAACCTATGTAGGTAGTAGTAATTACTTCCTATTCTCGTACCAATCACAGACTTAAAATTATAGTATTACTTAGTTGTATGTTAATGTCACTTTCAAAATCTTATAGAACCCAACAACAACAAAATCGAGATATATCAATGTAAAATACAACAAAGTCATAATGCGAACTGGATTCATCTTGTTCAATGTAACAACAATGCATGATCCTAATATAGTCGGATAATTGCGATAAAAAAAATTATATATATATATATATATATATATAATATATGATAAATAAATAAATAAGTAATACAAATTAAAATCAGAAAAAGGAATGAAAGGAATAAAACGCGTGATTACCGAGGGGGTAATTTAGTTGGGATTATGGTCCGATGTATGGGACCCACTGCTTTGCAATTAAATTCTAAAGGTAATTAATCCCTCCAATCTTTTTAAATCATGTTAGTTAATCCCATGTGCAAAGTGCCCAACTCCGTGCTTTATTGTCAAAGGTTGATTCCGTTTACATTCCACAAATAATGTGTCCCTCCCATATCATGCATTGAAGTTTTGGTTGATTGTTACAATTTACAAATCAAAAGTTATAACAAGATGAATCAATCAATACAATTTTGACTCAAGGTTTTTCCGATGTCAGTACAACAACCGACTATAGATCTACGTCTACTCTTTTCTTTTTTTGACGTTTAGATTTCGATATTTAAAGCTCATTACTATTTTCTAAATCAATCTTCAATATATCAAATTCGCATTACACTAAACAACATTAATTTATTTGCACCTCCTGAATACACACAATACGGTAAACAACAGTCTTCTTGTTCGGCGCATAATAGCCGTAATTATGAGCGGCAAGGAAAAATAGATGATGGTATACAGAAAAAGATGATACGGCAGTGAGACAAAAAGGAATCGCCGCAACCATTCACCGTTGAGTTGTTTGTCGCAGCGTTTCCGACATTATTGTCTAAGAAAAATGTAGTCATCTTTCGCCTTCTAGTTCTTATAATTATTCTCACTCTATTTTTGCATGGATGCGTTACTTTAATTTGTTTCGTGGAAATTAGTGGAAATTGTTTTTTTTTTGGGGTCTCTAGGTGTAAGATTCATCTTTCGTTAAGGTGAGTGTTTACTTCTTCTGGTGACTAGACTTTATCTCACTAGAACAACTGTGGCTTATTTTTCAAGTTAATATCTAGAAATTCATGTAACCAGGAAGCATGACTCTAAAATGGAAACTATTTCATTTTGCGTTATTATAGATCAAGTATTCCTCTTCAAATGAAGTGAGTTCATACTTCGACTAGACTATCCACTGAAAGAACTGTGGCTTATTTTCTACAAATTGCTGCAACTAAGAAGGCAAGAAGCATGATTCAAAAATATAACAGTAAACACAAACGCAAACAATTAATCGGTGGGACTCGTAATACCTTATCGCTTCGGCCCATTATTCTTGACTCAAGCATATAGCCCATTACTTACTAAGCCCATTACTTAATTTCGAGAGCCATAAAGATCTTTCGGTATTGTGGCAAGACATTGTGGTAATAAGAGAATCCGGTATGACGAAACAAAATGGTAGTACCTTTCGAGTGTTGCAACATTCCTCATATAGTTTTAAAACGAAACCGAAACACAGATATAATAAGAATATGAATCTTTGTGTAATCAAACCCAATAAAACCAAATTTCAAATATCAATACAAAGAAGCAAACCCCGTAAAATATTGCCCCAAACTTTTCAACCCAATTATTACGTAGAAGAAAGCGAACACAAAAACAAAGATACATTTATTATCTGTCTTTTTCTTTTTTTTCTTTTACTCCGGTGTCCAAAGATATACTAAAGATAGTGTGGTTTCCAAGTTTTTCTGCGAAGATGCCGAACCGCCTTGGCTTCACCTCCGCAAGGAACGTATGTCTTACATTCTGGACTTGGCGACCACAAGGCTAGTCCCTTCGCCCATTCCGGTAGCTCCCGGCCTTGTCCAGCTCTCTTTAAACTGTTCCTCAGTAACACCTATATGCCAGAAAAAAAAAACATCATTTTCGGGGGAAAAATAGAAAGACAAATTTCGTATAGTTGGAAACATGATGGAGCGATCGAACGTAAAAGCATGCATAAATATAATGTTATGTAAGTAAAAGTCAGAATTTTTTATTACGCAAGGCATTTTAAGTATCTACAATGACTATTATAGAAGTGCAATAGAAAAGATATCACTTGTCTCGACCAAACCGGACAATCGTCGACAACTAAACCATATTATGATATATATATATCATATTATGATATATATATATATATATATATATATATATATATTTATAGAAAAAATGTGAAACTTCTTTTCATTGTTATCATAAGTGGGAAAATGATTTTCTGGATTTTTATCTCCCATGTAAATTCGCATACGCCATCTAAATAAATATTTCCCATCACAAACTCTAATTCATAGTACTATCTACTACGTGTGTGTGCAAATTAAACAAAAAGAAACATTACCTTTGCCCATGGCTGCAGTGGAGGAGATTCCACCTTGGACAGTCTTAAGATAACGATCATAGTAATTAGCACCTGACCATTTCTGATGAGCCAACGTGTCAACCCCATTGCTCCTCTCTTCTCTCTGTATCCTCTCCACATAAGCCAGCATCCCTCTCCTCGCGTAATCCTTTGCAAACGTATCCACCACAAGAGCATCCGCATGGAAACCCGCAAGGGTTATGAACTGCCAGCAATAACCGAGCCTAGCGATCCGCGGAATGAACTCCATCATCTGCTGATCCGTCATACCAGAAGCGTCCCAGTTGAAGGATGGGGAGAGGTTGTAGGCGAGCATGACCTCTGGTGTCTTTGACTTGACTCCTTCTGCGAATTGGGTGCATTCGTTGAGGTCAGGGCTTGCGGTTTCCATCCAGATGATATCAGCGATCTGTGCAAAGGCCCAGCCACGGACCACGGCTGCTGCGACCGAACCTTGGAACCGGTAGAATCCTTCTCTGGTTCTGGGCAAGTCCCAGTCCCAGAAAAGATCCGTCGCACCGAGTTTCGCTGCTAATTCTCGGCCTTGCTCGTTTGAAAGGCAGTTCTCATACCTGATTAGTCCAATGGGTTTCAATGTGCATTAGCTCGTGTATATATACATCCAAAGCAGTGTAAAGCTTTTTATAAATAGGAATAAGACTTGCCAGTTATATAGGAATATTGTTTGTAAAGAACCTAACAGTTTTGTTTTTGAAGAAAGTAAAGAACCTAACAGTTAGTGCTGAAAGAATACAATACTTCAAAAAAAACTTCTTTTTTTGGTAAATTGTTAAATACTTCAAAAAGAACTTTAATGCAACTAGCACACCAAAATGTTTATTTTGTTGGTTAAATCTAACCAAATTTTATACTTCAGATGAATATACTACTTTATTTGATTATCATAACTAAAACCTACATAAAATCAAATTTTTAGTTTGTGTTAAAAAAGGCTAATGTTGATATATAGTTCAAGACTATAACAGTTAACCAAAGATATAATGATCTTTTCGGACGTACTACTAAATTATTTATTCATTACCTTGCATGGTTTAGCCACTCGTTCACTCTCCGGCTCTTCTCATTTTCATTGAGGTTCATGCGGTTGAGAGCCTCCACGACAGCGTCCGAGAAAGTCATGAGACGGGCCGAGCTAAGCCATTGATCCTCAATCGCTTGCAACGCCGGACCATTCTTGCCTACAGCCATTCCCTCGGCTAGAAGCGAGGACAAACTCTTGCCTCTAAGGTTCGGGTTAGTGACACCGAGGATGAACTGATGGTCCCTCGAGTCAATGTTCGACTGGATCAAAGTAGCCGCCACCGCATCTGTTCTAGCGACCAGAACGGTCTCTGTGCCCATCACATCGAACTGGAGTCGCGCCGCGACAAGGCGGTTGATGTGTTCACTGACAGCCACGAGGACCTTTCCAGCCATGTGGCCACACTTCTTGGTGACGGAGGACTGGTCCTCAATGTGGACCCCAGCGGCGCCTCTTTCGACGAAGAGCTTGCAGAGTTTGACGGTGGCGGTGGTGCCACCGAAGCCGGTGTCTCCGTCGGCGATGATGGGCTTCAGGTAGTCCACGAAAGGAGTTTTTGTTCTTTCTTCTCTGCTCATGCTCATTCTCGCCTCCCTTTGCTTTCTGCGAGAGATACAAATTGATCGTTTGTAATTAGATAATTAAGGATTATTATTCTAGTTTTAACTAAACCTATCAAAAAGCGCATTCCCCATGAACCGGATGCATGCAATGCAACGTTTTTTTTTTTTGCAAAACAAAAGCAATGCAACGTTACAAATTAACCTAACGATGAAAGTTTCTCACATTATCCATAAATGATTTAGTTAATGGTCTCTAAACATAGTTTGGAGACTACAAAGTCAGATTGATCCAAATTAAATCTTATTTTACAAAAAAAAAAATCGATCATATTTTCCGGAGAATTACGTTTGGGAAATTGATATTAATTATTTAGAACGTGTAGAAACTGTAGTCTGACAGACAATCAAATTATCTTAATACGTGGCAACGTAAAACCTCGAAAGAAACAATTTGATGATCAAGAGACACCGATGACAGCCATAAAATATAATTGCTTTAACTATTTTTTGACACGAGGTATTCGCGACCACTACATTAAAACCCCAAAAGAAAGACAAAGTTCACTCTATTTTTCTTAGTTCAAACCTTATTTTCATAGCATGAATATCAAGGTTCTAGTTATTAAAAATAATAATTTATATACCACTAGCCGTATAGTATGATTGTAATTCAATAATTTTTAAGTAAATTAACTTACCTGTCATGGTACTGCTGGGCGAAGAAGAGATGTTCGACCTTGTTAGGAACGGTATCATATGGATAGTCAGCAAGATCCGGACCAGGCTCGTTAGTGGAGGTGTGAGTAGACGAGCACTGCCAACCAGAGACATAAATGGTGTCCAAATGTTTAGCCATCATGGTCACCTGAACAGGGTCCAACGCGCCGAACGTGCGAGACGCCGTGCCGTTGGCTTGGTGACTCTTGAGCGTTCTCCACAGCTTCTTAGCCATCTCGTTCGAAGCATAACCTTGCTTGAGATGACCACGTAGAGCCACCACGTCACGGGCCGTGTAAGGACGCCTTGTTAGCTTGAACCTCTCTGAGCTCCACCAAGTCTGCACTTCCGCAACTTCCGCCTCGAATCTCCCTTCCTCTTCCATTATCTGATTTATCACTCGCATGTTAATCTTAATTAGTAATGGACTTAGTCAATGTTGTAACCAACATAATTAAATAACAATAAATATATTAACGGAACATAAATAAGATGATTTAGTGTTGTTATACCATAGAGGGGACAGAGAAAGATGCAGCCATGGCTTCAACTTTTATGAATTGGAAAAGATTTTGCTTTGTAAGGACTTATGAGAGTAGAGAAGCTTCAAGCATGTTGCTCTTCTTGCCTCTCTTCCCCTTATATACTAATTTCTGAATTATAGAGTTATTATTTTATGAGAATATACAAACAAAGGTGAAATTATAAAATTAAATAGATTTTACTGAAAAAACAATTACTCGTGCTGATGTATATACGTTTTTCCCTAGTTGGCTTTAATTTTTTTTTAACTCACAACATAAATAATTGTGACACGTACGAGTGAATTATGGCACAACCGAATTATCATTTGACATCCTTTATTGTCTCTTTCTTTCGGTCTCATTCTAGAAAAACAGATCTGATGTGTAGACAGATTGGTGCGAACAACGAAGAGTTGCACAAAGATTTATGATACGGTTTCTGATGAATATAGTCGGATATATGTGCTGGTCCATGTAAGTATGTATGGCCTGAGATCTTGTTGCCATATAATTTAATCAGTGAAGTAAGAATCACAGACATCATCTGAATGAGTATATTTTTAGAGTGTAATTAAGGAATAACAAATGTTCAACAAAAAACAACAAAAATTAAGGAATAACAAGAATTTCTTACGTTAAATATAGTCTTCGAGAGACTTCTCTATACATGCACAATTGTTCCAAACGTGTCGTCTTACCAACCTCACACGTTTGATCAATTAACTTGCAAAATGTAGATCACTTGTAGCGTAATATCTTCAACTATTGATCATAGTCATTACCAAAGACGTGAGCAAAATCATTATTGGCTTATATAGCAATAATAAATTACTAAACATTAATTAGTTTGGAAACAATTACTATACATTTCACCTGTCGTACGTATTTCAGAATTTACGTACCATACACAGTTACTCGTTCATATATACAAGTAACACACACACACAAAAACTTCGCAGCATCAAAGCGAAATAACTCTACCCTGTCATACGATTTTTATTTTTCCGTTTTTTAACTACAGAAATACGTAAGATCGAATCCAATACTACTGGTCATTAGCGTGCTAATTTATATCCAAACTATTTTTTGTAGAAAGATACTGAATTCTTTAGTGGTGATTTTTAAGCTAGTTCCAAAATTGAAACAGAAAGATCTCTCTCGTTTTTCGTATACCACACATTAATACATCATGTTACATCTTTTATGAAATCCGAAGTTCAAATATCTTAGACCCTTGCACGTTTAACGTTTTGGACTAGCCATTGCTAATACATGTTGCTAGGTCTCAATAACTTTGATACTGATGTAGTCATGTTTACAAATATGAACCTCCTTCGGTTAAATTCTTCGAAGTGATACTTGGGTTCTTTTTGTTTGTCAATAGGTATTTGGTATAATGAGTAAGTTTTTGAAACCGTATCTTTAACGTGGGAGAAAGTTTCAAAACATATAGTTATGTTTCCCGAGGAAAATAGATAAACCCTATCTTGCTTTGAATGGACTCGCATATTGCATGCGACTTGGCAATCCTATCTTTCCATTTTGTTGCTGTCGGTTTCCTTTCCCCTTTTTTAGTCGTAATACATTTTCATCAACGTCTGTTCTTTTCTTGTTTTTCTTTTCTTTTCTGATAACGTTTTTTGGTTATTTTATGGGCCCATAAACCAAAAGAATTTTTGTTTTTTTCTCAAATCGATGTGCTGGTACTAGTAGCCTAGGAGAGAAATCCAATTTGCATGTTGGCCTTTTCTGGTATTTGGTCATAAAAATAATAAGTAAAACAAATTTGATTCAACGTAATATAAATTAGTTGGTATGTTTGGGGTTCGTTCGAATGGGTTAGTGGAAAAAAAAAACAAATATCAAATAAAAACCGAGAGTTCTGAACTTAAACTTAAACTAACCTCTAGTATTTTTGTAAGAAAAACTGGATATTTTATATATAATTTGTAAATTAGGTTTTGATGAGAACAAAACAAATTGCTTTTATTAATTTAGTGTAAACATAAGACTATGTAGATAAATTCAAAACACACATAAATTGATAATGTTCGTGCATGTGTTTCTATATATCAAAACAATTAGGCCTGAATAGATCCACGTCTCATGTACTATACACGATATGTTTAATCTGATGTTTCTAATCTGATAGTTAAATTATATGGATCGATTATTTATTAGATATATATATATATATATCTCTAATTTTATACCAACTTTCGTGTCGAAACCAACTAACTATTAAAAAATGATGACATTGGTATTCTAAACCATCAAATCCGATATATGGGAGGAGGTAATATGTTAGAGCGATTTAAGGTTTTAGGAGAAAACGGACAAAGGAGGATGCTTCTTATCACCGGTCGTTGATGAAATCAGGAAGCTACTTGGACGCGGCGGGAACTACGTCACTATAAACAGAGAAATTATTATAGTTCTCAAGGGAAAATGGAATTAAATACTGAATACTAATAATACATAATTGATTTTTTTTTTTTTTTTTAATTGTAACTTGGACATTGGGAGGTGTGCCACAGGATGGGATTTTACATTTTAGCCTTTTAGGATTAGAACTCTCAATGAAGTTAGCTCAGTAAACACATTCGGATTTAGCCATTCGAGGAACCTCAAGCCAACAAACATATATCAATTCAACACATTGATTCAAATACTCGCGAGACTAGGAATAAATTTCAATTGTCTAATTTTTATCATTAAATGTTCTTAGAAATTGATGTTCTACACATCTATCTTTTGTAGTTGTTATATAATCTTTTTATGTTGCTGCTTTTCTTTTCTTTTTTCGGGGGGATCAAACCAGTTGCCTGCTCAAGATAATATCTTATAATTGCAACTAGCGATATGATAATAGAGAGAGAAAAATAGATAGTCATGATGAAGTAATTACCGGTTAATGGTAGACAAAAGGAACTGGTTGACTACTAACCAAAATCAAAATCGGCCAATGAGCTTCATATTTCAGCTTAACAGCTTTATGATTATGTCCAGACTGATTATGTCCACGTTATAGGCAGCTTACACAACGATTGGGGCCCAATGCGCCTATTGAATGATCGTAACTAAGCTTTGTACAATATTTTTTTGTTTCCATTAAAATTTAGAAGTTACAAATTACCCGCTTCCAAACAACTTTGTACAATATTACATATGGGATTCAGGTAAGTTACATAAATTCATGTCAACCTGAAACCCATTGGTCTAACCAGTTGTTGCTATGCCCAAGTGTCCCCCTAGTTCTAGATATAGAAATTAAGAGAACTAAAACGTGAAAATAATACATTATTAACCACCAATCTAAAATCTTAAATAACAAATAAGTTAATTTTAGACTGATAGTCTTTATAAATATAACCTCACAGTATTACAATTGGAAGAAAAAAAAAAAATTCAACGGGTTGAACCAATTCTACATTACAACACAGCTCATTTGTTTTAGTTGGAAGTTTTGAGATATATTTTAGTTGAGAGTTTTTTTTTTTTTTTTTTGAACTTTTATTTTAGTCGAGAGTTATATGAGTCTTAATATATTCTTATTATTAAAACTTCTTCTTCCATCAATAGTTAAGGGGAAAACAATCATCATCAAACTCACATGGAACTGTGGCACTCAGTTCGTGGAAATTAGAGATACTTACTAATACTCGCAAGCAAAGCATTTCGTCGAGGCACATCATCCATCACTTTTGAATTCTCATCGTGGAAACTATAAACAACAAAGAAAATTCTATTCGTAAAATCTGAAACCCACTAAATGACCATATTTGGGCCGTAAAATATGGGCTGTACCAAAACCCTTAAAACTGCAAGTTACATGAAACCAAAAGGCACAAACAAACAAAGCCACAAAAAAAAAAAATGATATTAACAGCAAAAACCAGAAGTCAACGACATGAAAATCGAGCTTGGCTTATACCGACTTCACATCTAACGCTTCGTATCTCGGGCTAATGTTCCATGTTCAATACCTTTACGACCAAGGAAACATTGAGGTTACCAAGTTAAGGGATTCTGACGCCGAGTTAGAAGTTCCTAGTCTGACTTGGCCTCTCTCGGCCAGTTACTTGCCGTCTATGATGTTAATCAATGACTAGTTAGTTTTCCAATCTTTTGCGTTGAGCAACAACTTTAAGGGGAATAAAGGGTATTTTGGTAAATTGGGTGGAGGATATTGAACCGCAGGTGTTGAAGTTCTTTTCCGGCTGGAATGGTACTCCTACCCCTGTACGCAGTAGGACCCATTTTGAGAGCCTGTGGTTTGGCGTTCTGATGGCAGAGTGGCCAATCTAGGTTGAGCAACAGTTTAACGCGTTTAGGATGGTGGAAGAGCTTGGTCTGGCGACTGAGATCCGTCAAAATTACCGGAGAGATGATTGACGGCTGAGGAGATTGAGAGAGGGATCAACTGCGTGATGGAGTACGAATGTAGGATAGGGAGATGGGTCAGCGAGTCAAGAAGATGAGCGAGAAGTTCCACATGGCGCTGATGGACGGTGGATCTTCGAAGGCTGCTATGCAGAAGTTTGTTCAAGACGTTATCGAAAATATTTCTTAAAGAATGTCAATATTTTCCGTATGTTATGCAATAAATGACACATGATTAAGAAAAGTAAGTCAAGAAAAAGAAAACCAAACCCGAAATTTTATGTGTTTGCTTAATTGTAATTTTCGTTTCCGTGTTTCTGTTATTTGCAAATAAGGGAACTGGTCTTTGTACTTGGAACAGTATTCATTCCACTTTCACATGTTATATCCACTTATATGTAATGATAAAGATGGTATTTTCTTATTTCTTCTTCCTGAGACTTGAAACATACAAAGGACAAAATACTCCCTTGTCTGACTTTTGTTCTAGTGTTTTCGGGATAGAAACATTTCAGCTAATGTCGAGCAAGTAAAGTTGGTCCTAGAATTTTGAGGTTAGTTTCTTGCTTCTTAAGTTAGAATATGCATCAAGGTTTTCACTCAAATAACAGCAAGTCTTGTGATAACAACTTGTTATTTTGCTTGTGAAGAATATTCTTTGGTTTGGGCAACTCATATAACAGCAAGTCTTGAGCAAACTAACAAGTATTTCCCTCCAGAGACAAAAGTGGGGGACTCACTATAAAGTGGAAACTCGTACAATAAGGACCTATTTCTAACAAAACAAGCAATTAAATGGGCTGTACCATCTTGAACTGAAATATTTAATACTACAAACAATATAAACTATTTTTTTCATATAATTATTATTGTTTAAAAATTATGTACTTTTATCATAAATTGGTTAATTTCAATAACTCCAAAAGAATAGTAGATTTAAAGTATTGAAAACCTTATATATCATATTTTCTTTAATTAAATGCGTTTAAAATTTTGTAAAACTCATTAATATTCTGAAATTGTAGTAATTAATAGGCAAATGGGGTTATAAGTTCTGGAAGTAAAAAGATGATAAACAACAAACCACAAAGTTCAACTTATTTTTCTTATATATAAGTATATAACTAGAAGCTATAACTTTCCCTAAAAAAACTAACAAATTCGAAAAATACTCTAAACCAAAAGTTCGATCCACATCATGGAAATCGAGCTGGTGTTCATACCTTCACCGGGCATTGGCCATATCCGATCAACAACGGCGATGGCAAAGCTTCTTGTAGACAGTGACGATCGCCTTTTCGTCACTCTCATTGTCATCCCTTCACAATTTTCCGGCGACGCTTCTTCATCTTACATGGCCTCCGTCAACCCGAAGTCCGAAGACCGTCTCCGCTACTGCCACCTCCCTGTCGGAGATCAAACAACTGAGCAAACCTTCATTTCTTACATCGAGAGCCAGAAACTACACGTCAGAGCAGCCATGTCGGAGCTCACCGAGAAGGTTCCAAAACGTTCTTGCTCGAGGCGACGCCTTGCAGGGATTGTCTTGGACATGTTCTGTATGTCCATGATAGATGTGGCCAGAGAGTTTAAGCTACCGGCTTATACCTTCTACACGTCGAACGCTTCTTTTCTCGGGCTGCTGTTCCATTTTCAGTCACTGTACGACGATAAGAAACTCGACGTAAGTGAGCTCAAGAACTCAGACGCTGAGTTTGACGTTCCCACCCTCACTCGGCCTTTTCCCGCGAGGTGCTTGCCTTCCGTCATGATAAGCAAAGAATGGTTTCCATCTGTTTTGGGCCGCGCTAGGATGTTGAGAGAAACGAAGGGTATTTTGGTAAATTCGGTTGCGGAAATGGAACCGCAGGCGCTGAAGTTTTTTTCAGGCGGGAAGAGTAATAAACCTCCCGTATACGCGGTGGGGCCCGTCTTGGACTTTAAAACCGATGACGGCTATAACACCGGCGATGAGGATAGAACGGAGATATTACGTTGGCTAGATGAGCAACCGTCGAGATCAGTGTTGTTCCTTTGCTTTGGAAGCATGGGAGGCTTCAGTGAGAAACAAGTGAGAGAAATTGCTGTGGCGCTTGAGCGAAGTGGCCACCGCTTCCTCTGGTCACTCCGTCGCGCTTCTCATTTGGAAAACATGAATGGGTCTCCTCCCGAGGCATTCAAGAACTTGGAGGAGATGCTCCCGGAAGGGTTTTTAGAAGGGACGGCAAAGATAGGAAAGATCATCGGTTGGGCCCCACAAGTCGCTGTTCTGGAGAGTCATGCCATAGGAGGTTTTGTGACGCATTGTGGATGGAACTCGATTCTCGAGAGTGTTTGGTTTGGCGTTCCCACGGCTGCTTGGCCGATCTACGCTGAACAACAGTTCAACGCGTTTCAAATGGTGGAGGAGCTTGGTTTGGCTGCGGATATCCGGAAAGAATACCGAAGAGATTCTTTGTTGGGGGAGCCGGAGATGGTGGCGGCTGAGGAGATAGAGAAAGGGATCAAGTGTGTGATGGAGCAGGATAGTGAGATGAGGAAGCGGGTCAAGGAGACCAGGGATAAGCTCCACACGGCGTTGTTGGAAGGTGGATCTTCCAACGCTGCTATGCGGTTGTTTGTTAAGGACGTGGTCGAAAATGTTACTGAGAATGTATTTTGATCGACGTAGAGGAGGGGAATAAGTACATTTCTTAAATGGGATATTTACTCGAATCAATGTCACTGTTAAGTTTTAAGTAGTAACCAATTTCTGATGTTCCAAGAAACAACAATTATGACAAGGATTCTTGATTAGACGTACTTTGTCAATGATAGCGTCGTTAAAAGTTTACACGAAGTCAAAAAATTGTTACAAATAAAGAAACAATATTTAGACAAAAGACATCAACAACACTACTAAAATACTAGTCTTTGTATATCACAATTCCCATATTTAGTCTTTAAGTTCCAAGTGTGTTAATATCATGTGAAGCTCATCTACAATACGCCAAAAGATATATCAATGCGGATTTAAAACGCACGAGGTTATACTAGGGAGTAGAGACTACAGAATATCATTATTCAATAGATATGCAGTGTATCAAGACTCCGTTTACTTTGGCTTGTTATGGTTCTACAATAAGGTCGTAATGCCGAAAACCAATCAGAACACCGGACGAGAACCTGCTGGTTCCTGCTACAAACAGAAGACTGCTCTCTCTACGTTTCGTGATTTGGAATTGAGTTACTGAGAGGATAAGATAAACCGTTAGGCTTCATCTCGCAAGCGTATCTAGTGTTGCTAACAAGTGCACCGGCATGGCTACAAAGGCTCACGATAGCAGGGGCATGTCCGTAATAATTCCTCCCTTCGTTCAAAAGAACCACCGGGTCCTGAGGCCTCCGGTGCCACACGACTTTCTCAGGTACCAAATCGTTCACACCGGCCTTTTCCCAGTAATGAGTGCCCTGATAGCTCTCATATTTGAACACACCACATAGACGAGCTTTATGACCGCTTAGTCCCACGTGAACCTCTTTGCAACGTTTACAAACTTTTGAAGGATAAACAAGCAACAGTTTCTTCAGACCAGCTCTCATTTTCTCCCACGCCATTAGAGCGTTTGCACCAACATACTTGAGATCTTCAGTGGATATACTCCTGATATCTTCATCCGAGATTTGCAGGTTATCGTGAATTTCCGAATATTGCATGATTTCATCAGGATGGATGGCTCCAGCTTGACAACATAGTTCCAAGATCGCGGGAACACGGTCATAATCAAACCTCTGTTGGTGTCTAATAACACCTTGAGACATGTTGTGTGAGTGGAAGGACTCGACCGGGACAAGTACATCGTTAATGGAACCTGGAACCCATTCGTGTAGCCTGTTGTTGCCACGACGTATATAACTACGGCACGTCTGAATCAAATGCCCTTCTTTGCCAACAAATACTTCTGAGCAGAATCTGAAATAGTTTAAGTCTTTGAGTTCTTGATTCAACAGAACAGAAGAAAGAATTTAAAAAAAAAACTTACTTGCATGTCAAGACAGGAAACATTTTAAGAAGAACGGTGACATTAGTGAGTAGATTTCGTCTGGCTTTAAGGATATCTTGAGCCACAGGAACAATCTCTTGAATAGGATACTCCTTTGCTCGATTTTCTATTCTTCTTTGGATCATTGGCCTGATTCTTCTAAGGTCGTTAAGCATTGATTTGTTGATTCTTGAAGGCCTAGTTGAGTAACTAGCTACCTGTAATAAGCTCAAATGTTGCAACACTTTGTGTCTCCAATTCGCCATAGCGAGATTTAATCTAGACAGAAGAACAATGAACCAGTAAGGTAATAGACATGACAAATGGTGACTCAGATCTTATAGTCATATGATTCTTACAACAAGTGAAAACAAGATGTGTCACAATCATTGAAAAACAAGGGAAACATTTCGTCGAACACCTTATGGTCAATATCAACGGAGAACAAAATGTAACCAGAGAGTAAGCTCTAGATCGTACCTGATTTACAAAGAGAAACGATTAACTGAAAATTAATATTCTGACAATAGTTTTCCGGCAAATCGAAGCCGACCTTCTTGTCCGAACGACGGCGACGAAGAAGATCCACTCGTCGGAACAGACGGATTTGGAGATTCGAACCATAAATCTATAATACCCATTGAATTACCGTATTTGGGCCGTACAGTTTGGGCCTATTATTCTAACAAAATAGCCTATTTAATGGGCTGGACCAGCTCTTTACTGAAACATTTATTACAGTTACTGTTCTTTAGCTTGGATGATTTTCCCATACTTGTTTTTTTCTCAGCCTCAAGATACTTTTAGTAGTACGAATTGATACTATTATTTAAATATGTTTAAAATAATCATTTTACCATTAATTGCACCAACTTCACTAATTAAATACAAAGTAAGTTAAGACAAATCTAATAAAAATATTTATTGTGTAAGTTGATGATACTTAAATTTCGAAAGTTCATCAATTTTCCGAAATTGCAATAAGCAAATGGGGCATACTATACAGTTCTAATGCACTAAAAGTGATATAAAACAGGAAGATACAAGCCACAAATTTCCTTGCGTCAGAAAGTTATCACTTTCTAAAAGTTTAAACACAAAAGTAGAAACGTCATGGAACTCGAGCTTGTGTTCATACCTTCCCCTGGCATCGGCCACATCCGATCAACCACGGAAATAGCAAAGCTTCTCGTAGACAGCGACGACCGCATATCCGTCACTCTCATCGTCATCCCTTCACGGTTCTCCAGCGACGCTTCTTCCACTTACCCGGAGTCCAAAGGCCGTCTCAGCTATTGCATCCTTCCTGCTGGAGATCAATCAACCGAGCATACCTTCATATCTTACATCGAGACCTATAAACCACACGTCAGAGCAGCCGTGTCCGAACTCTCCGGGAGCCATCGACTCGCTGGGATTGTCGTGGACATGTTCTGCACGTCCATGTCAGACATCGCTGATGAGTTCGGTCTCCCGACTTATACTTTCTACACGTCCAACGCTTCATATCTTGGACTACAGTTCCACGTTCAGTCTCTTTACGAAGAGAAGATACTCGACGTAAGTGAGCTTGATGGCTCAGATGCCGAGATTGACATTCCCACTTTGACTCGGCCTTTTCCGGCAAACTGCTTGCCTTCGGTGATGTTAAACAAAGAATGGTTTCCTTATGTTGTCGGTCGAGCTAGGAGTATGAGAGAAACAAAGGGTGTTTTGGTGAATTCTGTAGCGGAGATGGAACCTCAAGCGTTGAAGTTCTTTTCCGAAAATGATTCTATTCCCCCGGTGTACGCGGTGGGACCTATATTGGACCTCAAAACTGATTGCAACGATTCTAAAGATGAGAAGAGGACAGAGATTTTGAGTTGGTTAGATAAGCAACCGCCAAGATCGGTTGTGTTCCTTTGCTTTGGAAGCATGGGAGGTTTTAGTGAAGAGCAAACGAGAGAAACTGCTGTGGCTCTCGAGCGAAGTGGCCACAGGTTCCTCTGGTCGGTCCGTCGTGGTTCACCGGTGGATAATATGACGGCCTCTCCTCCAGAAGATTTCACAAATTTGAAAGAGGTTCTCCCGGAAGGGTTTCTTGATCGAACGGCTGAGATTGGAAAGATCATTAGTTGGGCTCCACAAGTCGATGTGCTTAAGAGTCCTGCTGTAGGAGGGTTCGTGACGCATTGTGGATGGAACTCACTTCTTGAGAGTCTTTGGTTCGGCGTTCCTACGGCAGCTTGGCCAATCTATGCCGAACAACAGTTTAACGCGTTTCATATGGTGGAGGAGCTTGGTTTGGCGGCGGATATCCGTAAGGATTACCGAAGAGGTTTTTTGGCGGGGGAGCCAGAGATGGTTACGGCCAAGGAGATAGAGAGCGGGATTAACTGCGTGATGGAGCAGGATAGCGAGATGCGAAGGAAGGTGAAAGAGATGAGCGATAAGCTCCACGTGGCGTTGATGGATGGTGGATCTTCGAACGCCGCTCTGCGGAAGTTTGTCCAAGACGTGGTCGAAAATGTTCCATAGAAGTTTGTCGTCTAGATGTTTTCTGTCATTATAATAATGGGAGTTTCGTTCGAAATTAAATAACTATGATGAAAGAGTTGAAATAATAGTGTCTGAAAATGATAAAGACATTGCTTTCGCCTGAATTTCTCTACTAATTTTCTCCTTTGTGTTCCGCTAAAATTACAGTTTACATCTCGTTATCTGTTAATTAAAAATCTCATAGTGATCTAATAGTGATTATAGAAAGAGAACTTCAATCTTCCTCTACATTTTGATAATCCTTTTTTTACATAACCAAGAGTAGTTTGATAATCTGAATAGTCCGGAAGTGATCTTTTTTAATTGCAAACCTAACTTTGATACTGACAAGACATTGTGCCACACAGAAAAAGAAGAAGAAATAACTACACCATGCTTTCGTACAACGAAACTAAATGCAGTTTTAAAAAAATACTGTACAGTTTTATATAAAAAGCTAGTACGGACATGGTTGATTCCTCCACCAGTACGTAAAAACGAAAGTTATAATTTTTCAGGTGATAAGTATTTAAAAAGTTTCGGAATATTGTGAAATTAGTTTTTCTATATTCACATAAATAAATGATAAAACGAGAGAGAGACCTTCAAGTAGAAAGAAAAATAGATATAGCGGTAAAGTATAATACATTAAAAGAAAAATCGATGTAGCGGAAGAGTAGTATACGTTTCTTGGACGGGTCATTATGTAGACAAAAGATGGGTCTCCGATAAGCCTGTCTTATCCATTGTCATCCCAAGTTTGATATTTAGAGAAACAAAAAATAATAATGCCAAAAAAATCAATTGATTACATGTTGGGTTTTCTTCAATGTATTTTGGTCAATGATCAACTATGAACTGATAATTCTGCCATAACTCACAATACGAACATCGATGTCTAAGAAGCATAAACCACTTTTTCATTTGTCGACGAAAGCAAAAACCACTTAAAGGCAAAGCAAATTAAGTAAAAAAACGTTAACTGATATTGTCCATGCGTCGAACGTAGACTAATTTGGCAGAGAAGATTATGATGATATGGACTGTAAAAAAGAAAGAAGAAAAACATCAGTAGAAGTCCATGCGTCATGTGTTTTGTATGCATAAGACAAACTTAATTACCGCTTCGACGTCAAACGATTTCTATTCGTAAACCACATTTCGCTAATAAAAATCAATTGAAAATAACTAAGCATGTGGAAAAATGAAAATTGAGCTGGTCTTCATGTGGTCAGACCAACGACCGTGACGACCATATCTTCGTCACTGTCATCATCATCCGTCAAATGCATGTATTACCGGCAATTCCTCCTACTGACCTACATCGCTTTTCTTTTCGCCTTTAAGTGAAAAGTTGAATTAAAAGTAATGTCAGAGAACTACAATTATATATTCGCCTGAATTTCTCTATGCTATGCTAACCTCTCCTTTGTGATCCATTAGGCAAAAGAATGCAGTTTACCTCTCAATAATCTGTCATTTTAGAATCATCATCGTGATCTAACAGTCACTATGGACAGAAAATTAACTTCAATCCTATAAATTTTGAAAACTTTTTTTATATAACCAAGAATAGTTGGAGAGTCGGAATCGTCGTGGAAGTGAAGTATTTTTCTTTTGCAGCTTAAAAATATCTTTAAATTCATTGCATACTAAATCTTTTTTTTTAACAAAGGCTTTCATATTTAATGCATGAGAAAAAAGGAAATTACAAGCCCAAAGACTATAGTTAATTTTAGAGCCTAGCCCAATACATCTAAGTCCTAGTCATAACCAACAAATTAGAGATACTAAACCTAATCAGCATTTTCAGCCCAAAATAAAAAATAAAAAATTTGAATCAGCATTTACTAAGGGATCAGCCAAATACGGGGAGGATGAAATTTGATCACCTTTGTCGAAGTCGATATCATCGAGAACCAAAATTTGTTTCAGAGATTTATCTAACATGCTTTTTTTACGATTCATTCGCCGACTAAATCTTGAACCCACCTTTACGTTCAATGCTGTCAAGACATCATGTGCCACACAAAAAGAAGAAGAAATATCTACACCACGCTTTGTGACCAAAAAAAAAAAACCTACACATGCTTTCTTACAAAGAGTGAAATGCCTTTTTCTTCTTGTACATTGTAAACAGTTTTTGTAAACGGAAGACTACGATTGCTTCCTTCGCCGACCAAAATGAAAATTGACGTTATAAAATAAAGTGAGATATGTTATAAAAGTTTTGGAGATATGTTAAAATGTTTTGCTATTTTCACATAAGTAAATGATTAAACAAGAGAGACCGTCAAAAAGAAAAATAGATATCATATAGCAGAAGAGTGGTGTAAGTTTCTTGGACAAGTGGTGTGGACCAGAAAACGAGTCTGGTAGTGGTACACATCGTGTCTTGCCTATTATTATCAGAAGAAAAACGATGCAAAACCAAAAAAGAAAGTCAACTTTTTAAATATAGGATTCCCTAAAATCTAACTATGTTAATTATGCACTTAAAAGAGAATAATTCTGCAATAAGTAAGAAACCAAATCACTTTTATTTTGTCGACAAACAAAGCGACTTTCCTTTTGTCGACAGAAACAAAGACCATTTTAATGCGTCGTAGACCAATTTGGCCGAGCATTTAAGCTCAGTTAATTAATTACTAAAAGAAAATCGAAGATTAAGATTGCTCTGTCTATCCATCACGTGTCATGTATATGAGCAGTCAGAACATTAGTAGATGGCTATTCGCCACGTGTCATGTATGCATAAGAGAAAGACTTTATCGCTTCATAGCAAAAACCACTTGAACCATTCTTGTTGTTAAGAAAATCATTTGAAAAAAAGTAATTAATTAGAAAGAAATGAAGCTGGAGCTGGTTTTCATACCATCACCTGGTGACGGCCACATCAGACCAATAGTGGAGGTTGCTAAGCTTCTTGTCGACCGTGATGACCATATCTCCGTCACCATCCTTATCATCCCTCAAATGCATGGATTCAGTAGCGGAAGCTCTAACTCCTACATCGCTTCTCTCTCCACCGCATCTGACGACCGCCTCCACTACAACGTTTTCTCCGTCCCCGATGAACCAAACTCCGGCGACTCCAAGCCCAATTTCCTCTCTTACCTCAATAGCTTCAAGCCACAGGTGAAGGCCACGGTTGAGAAACTCACTGGCCCAGCCCAAACCGACTCGCCGCCGTCGCGGCTTGCTGGTATCGTGGTGGACATGTTCTGCACGGACATGATTGATGTCGCCAGCGAGTTTGGCGTTCCGAGTTACGTGTTTTACACTTCTAACGCTACGTTTCTCGGGTTGCTACTCCACTTTCAGTCTCTTTATGATGTTAAGAAATTTGACGTCATCGATTTGAAGGATTCGGAGATTACCGAGTGGGAGGTTCCATGTTTGACTCGTCCTTTACCGGTTAACTGTTTCCCCTCTGCGTTGTCAAACAAGGATTGGGCACCGATTGTGTTTGGCCAAGTGAGAAGATTCAAAGAAACCAAGGGTATCTTGGTAAATACGTTTGCTGAGCTGGAGCCTCATGCTATGAAGTTTTTCTCCGGTGACGATAATCCTCTTCCTACGGCTACGGTGTATCCAGTGGGACCTATTTTGAATCTCAAGAACAACGGTCCGGCGGACGACAAGGAGTCAAAGATCATACAGTGGTTAAACGAGCAGCCTCGTGAATCCGTTGTGTTCCTTTGTTTTGGAAGCATGGGAGGTTTCCGTGAGGACCAAGCAAGGGAACTCGCAATAGCGCTTGAGCGAAGTGGACATAGGTTCATTTGGTCTCTTCGCAGTGCTAAGCCAAAGGGAACGATGGGACCTCCAGGAGAATATACAAACCTTGAAGAGATACTCCCGGAGGGATTCTTAGATCGGACGGCTAAGATTGGGAAGATTATCGGTTGGGCTCCACAGAGCGCCATACTAGCACATCCTGCTATCCGTGGATTTGTGTCGCACTGTGGATGGAACTCAACACTGGAAAGTCTCTGGTTCGGTGTTCCAATAGCCACGTGGCCACTTTATGCCGAGCAACAAGTTAACGCGTTCGAGATGGTGGAGGAGCTAGGGCTAGCAGTGGAAATCCGGAATTCTTTCCGGGCAGATAGTATGGCAGCGGAATCGGAGTTAATGACGGCGGAGGAGATAGAGCGGGGGATCCGTTGTTTAATGGAGCAGGATAACGTAAGAGATAGAGTGAAGGAGATGAGTGAGAAGAGCCACGTGGCTTTAATGGAAGGTGGATCTTCGCACGCGGCTCTTCTAAAGTTCATCGAAGACGTTACTACGAATATCTCTTGAATGCTCACAAATCTTCGAGAATCTTTCATGACTCTATGGCTATCATTAATTTACCAATTTCCTTGGTTAAAATCTCATGTAACGCTGGTTTGTATCTCTTATAAACAATGTGTTTAAGAAATATTGCATATACATGTTAGGTTATAGATGTTAAAGATATCCACTGGTTAAATACATAGGATTCGAAGAAATACATGAAAGAAGTAAAAATTTATATGCTTACGTAATTTTATTTTGCTATACGCAAATAAGCCAACCCTAAGTCAAATGTAGTCCCCTTCAAGTTCAACTAAGACCATGAGCCTTAAATACGAAACGTTTGGGGTGAAGCTACTTAAATATTTTTCCCTTCGTGGTCCATTAGTTAATGATTTTTTAAAAATTATTGGAAGAATAGTGACCGCATAAATAAAAGCAAATGTGACATTTTTTCCACTACAATACAAGTTTCTAACAATTTTATACTAATCTTATCTCAGCTTCTCCATATGTGGCTTGAGGTCGGAGTCTTTAAGACCAGTTTCATCGTCGGTTTTAGATACGTATTTGACTAATAAACATTTGAAGAAAAAAAAATATGAAGAGACAAAGAGAGGAATGGTATTTCATTTGATATACTTTTGTTACTTTTCAGAAACTCTCCAAAAAAAGTTCTATCACGAATGGTTTGATTCTTTTTTTTTTAAATAGTTATATGATAAAATTATATTGAATTATTAATTAATATATTTTTAAAAATCATTTTCTCTCAAGCAGTAGAAATGTTCTAAATCTTTAGAGTAACTTTACTTAATATGAATCTTAGAGATCATAGATTTAAATCATATTGGAAAAAGTTTACATTCCTAAAGAAAATCAAATTACATGGTTTGGAATTCGCTGTAGAAGATGTACAGACCCATAGACACAGAAGACTGAACCACCTAATTATTAAAAAAAAAGGAACTTTATCACAAACTTTTTCTTTTTTGAAAGTTAATTTAATTTATAAAACATTATTACAAATTTTTGGATCCCAACAGTGTCCCAAAGTAACTTAAAAAGTTAAGATTATAAAGCTCAAAAGTAAAGAAAAACAGGGAAAACAGGGGAGAAAAGTCTAAAAACAGAGCCGAAATCTTGATTGCGGGTTACTCGGATGGTATTATGTTCCAGCGAAAAATAGCATTGTTTTCATGCACTGCAAGGTACTCGGATGGTATCACTAACTTTAACTGTCTATTAAAAATAAAGTCCTTTGTAGTAAAACAAGATTTTTTCTATCCAAGATTACCCATGAGCACTGATCATTTTTTCAACACATTTACATAAGTTTGTAAGAATCAGAATTTTTTTTTCTCTTTTCATATATTTTTGCAGTTTAAAACTCTAGATCAAAAATTTAGCATGAAATACTAGATAATATTCGTATAATGTTAGTCATGTAAATTTTGTAACTATAGTTTGGTTTCCTAAATCATTATAATTGAACTATATCTGATTAAATAGCCAGCCATGAGCTTTAGCCGGAAAAGGTTGGACGTGAAGCCATATATGGTGAAGACAAGATTACTAGAAAGTGGTTGAAAAAAAAAAAAAAAGATTACTAGAAAGTTGTCAGAAGCTTGTATTATGGTGAAAAAAGTCACATGCTACTGTTTACGTGGTCACCATTTTTTCAGTTATTCGCAAAAATTTGTAACTAGTGGACTGCTTAATCACTAACTTAGTTGTACAGACAAAAAAGGGGTCATGTAGTAGTCGAGTCTTTCATATTTTACAGATTTTACATACCACTAATAGATTTGTAATGTTTTTGTTTGGTGATCTCGAATCTAATTGATTATTTTTCCAAAAGATATGAGATAATAAAGTGATCCAAATGTATCACAAAAGCTGCAAAATTCATATTAAAGGGATTTGGTTTCAACCTGGAAACGGGAAACCTCAAAAGATGCAAATATCATCATAGGCCTTAAACTCTAAAAATCCATGTATGACAAAGCCCATTAGCTCATTGAAGTGTGGTTCAAGTCTTCAAGATAGCAACCAATTCAAACAGCCCTGACATGCAAAAAAACAATTTGATTTTGTCGTGCCATCTTTAGCTAATGATGATATTAGACAGATGGCAGCTAATGACTGAATCCTATAGTTTTCGTTGACGGCTAGAATGTTATATTTAAGAAGCCATGTGCTTCTACAACTTTGTAATTGTGAAGAAAAGTAATTTAAAAACAGAGGTTCACTAAGAACATATATACTCTCTCTTTTAACTTTTTTTTCCACAAAACCACTAAACAAATACCAACGAAACTAAATGAAACTGGAGCTAGTCCTTATACCATCAACAGGTGACGGCCACATCCGGCCATTAGTGGAGGTTGCTAAGCTCCTCGTCGACGCTAATGACCATCTCTCCATCATCATCATCATCATACCTTCCATGCATGGGTTCCGTACCGCAAGCTCTTCCTCCTACATCGCTTCTCTCTCCACTATATCTAAAGACCGCCTACGCTTTAACTTCATATCCTCTGCTGATAGATCAAACTCTACTGATACCGAGCCTAATTTCGTCTCCTACATGGAGAGTTATAAACCGGTGGTGAAAGCCACGGTGGATAAACTCACTGATTCAGCCCGGCCGGACTCGGGTCGGCTTGCTGGATTCGTGGTGGACATGTTCTGCACGACGCTGATCGATGTCGCCAACGAATTCGGCGTTCCGACTTACTTGTTCTATCCTTCCAACGCCACGTTTCTTGGATTGCAAGTTTATGTGCAACATCTTTGCGACGTTGAGAATTACGACGTCAGCGAGTTGAAAGACTCGGACACTGAATTGAAAGTCCCTTGTCTAACTCACTCTTTACCAGCGAAGTGCTTTCCCTCAGTGTTGTTTAACAAGGAGTGGTTACAATTTTTTCTGAGCCAAGCTAAAAGATTCCACGAAACGAAGGGTTTCTTGGTAAACACGTTTTCTGAGCTGGAGCCACAGGCTATGAAGTTCCTCTCCGGTGGAGATACTCCTCTTCCTATAGTGTACGCAGTGGGACCGGTTTTGAGTCTCAAAAGCAATGGTCTAGATTCGGTCGACGATAAACAAACTGGGATCCTAAGGTGGCTCGATGACCAGCCACATAGATCCGTTGTGTTCCTCTGCTTTGGGAGCATGGGAGGTTTCACTGAGCATCAAGCGAAGGAGATTGCAATAGCGCTTGAACGAAGTGACCATCGATTCATCTGGTGTCTTCGTCGTACTGTACCGATGGGACCTCCAGAAGAATTTACAAATCTTGAAGAGATTCTTCCAGAGGGGTTCCTAGATCGGACAGCGGAGACTGGGAAGATTATCGGTTGGGTCCCACAGACGGCGGTGTTGGCAAGTCCGGCGATAGGAGGATTTGTGTCGCACTGTGGCTGGAACTCGATACTAGAAAGTCTATGGTTCGGAGTTCCCATTGCCACGTGGCCGCTTTATGCTGAGCAACAGCTTAACGCGTTTGAGATGGTGGAGGAGTTGGGGCTAGGGGTGGAGATCCGGAATCATTTTAAAGGAGTGTATATGGCCGCAGAGACGGAGACGGAGACGGAACTGATGACTGCAGAAGAAATAGAGAGAGGAATCCAGTGTTTGATGGAGCAGAGTAGCGACGTGAGGGATAGAGTAAAGAAGATGAGTGAGAAGAGCCACATGGCATTAGTGGATGGTGGATCTTCGCATGCTGCTCTTGTAAAGTTTATTCGAGACGTCCATGACAATATCTGTTGAATTTTGGAGTATGTTGAACATTCCAAAATATCATTCTGTAATGAATCTCCAATATGGCAATTTCCATGGCTAGAGTTGAATTTTCCATGTCGTTGATAATAAAGATTTATAAGAACGCGAATTTTGACTTTACTAACACTTTTGTTTGTGATATGTATGACATCTATCAAACAAGTGGATTTTTGAATTCTTACCATTCTAATAGCTCATAGACTCATAGTAGTTTGTTTTCCGTTTTGCGTAACTGAGTTTTTCAAAAGGTACAAATTGGATTTGGAACTTTTGCAGAGATCAACTTTTCTGTTGAATTCCATGCAAAGGGTAAAGATGTACGTAGTCTCGTCTACACTTTTAATTAGTGGCTATACATTAATACATATACTGGAGTTTCTTAATCGTATATCGAATTTATGTTACCACATGCAATTATTCTTATGATGAAGAGTTTTAAGTTTAGTTGGAACTGATTACAACTTTTGGGGGGGACAGATATCAAACTATTTGTGGAATGCTCAGATAAATAATTGTTATAAAGCGGGAAAATGGAGGACGTTTCTTCGATGGGTTATTCTTATGTGGACAACAATGAAGTCTGTACACGTCGTGTCTTGTTACCCGAGTTTGTATACATCATATGTACAGTACTGAAGTTCCTTTTAGACGTCATCTAGTGCCGGCTTTGGATAGAAATCAACCAAACACGTACTTCGAACCTCTAATTCATTCAATAGGTTTAGGGGACTTTTATTGACAGAAAATTGCATTAAGTCTATTGATGATTCAACTTTTAGGTCCACTAAAGGTTGTGGTTTAACCTTCTTAACAAAATATGTTTTAAGACTATTAAGCAAATTTTTTTCTTACTTGGAGACGTGGTCATCATATTTTCCGGACTCTGACGTCACAAACAATATCTCTTGAATCATTCAAATATTGAGAACGTTCCCAAAAACCATCTTTTGACTATTCTCCAACATCCATGGCTAGATTTGAATCACCCTTCTCAATAATAAAAGGGAAGTCTCTTTTACAAGAAAGTTTAGTTTTGACATATAAATATGGCATGTTTTAGAAGTTGAACAAGTGAACGTTTTGAATTCTTACGAGTTACGGGCCATTCTAAACAACTTTAGCTCCCAAACAACGTAATTAGATTTGGAATAGGCTAGTGCCACCTAATTGATTAATCCAAATTCGATCATGAGAGTTATTAGTTCCAAGTGCGCTGCAGTATAACCCAAGCCCGATCAGTTCAATTTCGTCAAAAAGTACAGCTTTAATAGTTAAACTCTTAAATTAATTAAGTAGATAAATTCAGCCTGCAAACCCATTTTAATCCTATCAAAAACAAAAGATTCATCGGCTATCCGATTAATTTAGCCTATTGAACTTAATCACCGCAGATTAACCTCGCCAAACATTTCTGTAGCCACCTCAGTGGCTAGGCCTAGCCGGGCAGCATGTTAAAACATTGGTATTAATTGTATCTCTGTAGATATGAATGACTTATTTGGGTGTTTCCCTCCAGAAACTCTGGGCCAGACTTAGCTCCCTAGGCATTACGGGCCTTGTTTCCTTATCCACTTTACCATATTATGTTTGCGTTAAAATAATGCACTTCGGTCAGAATTGAAGCTAGGCTTAGTCACTTCACTTAGATTGAATTACTAATATTATATGGCGTCATGAGAACTTTATATTTATAATAGTCTACCACAGAACTAGTCCTCATACTTAGTGGGGAAGTTAGTCTGAGCTAGACTAATAGTTTTGCACTTAAATTTTATTTGTATATTGTGAAAACAATATATAATTAAAAACGCAAAAGATAAAGCAGCGAATGATTAAAAGAGATGAAACAAAAGTCTCACAAGACTCTCAAGCCAAGCAAAAGATTGTGTCTACGCCAACACCCGTGAAAAATTGGTTATCGCACAATTGTTAAGACATTCAGGGATTAAATTTTTAGACATTTTTCATGGGTTCTTATCTGGATGATGATTTCGCTCACGTTCGTGAATTACTGTTGAATTTGGACCCTTTTTGTTCAATCAAATTATATCTTTACTCAAACACTTAAACTCTTGACCATGTAAAAGAATTTAAAGAGGGGCTTATTATTATTATTATTATTTTTTCTAAAAGGAAAAGTTCCAAGCATAGAAGGCATTTTATTATACATTTCGGCCTTTTGATTATTTGAATTCTTAAAAAAAAAAGTTATTTGAGATTAAATTATAATTTTGATTCAGCTTGGTTTGGTTTGAGTTTCTATTATCTACAAAATATATTTCAATCGAAATAAAAATTATGTTTGTTCAATTTTGGATAATAAATTATAAGAGACTTTTAATATATTTAATTAAAACTATTAGTTCTCAAATTTTCTTTATCATAGTTTGATTCAATTTTGCAAATATTTTGGTTCGGTTCCGAATTTGATAATGTGGAATATTAAATTTTATTCAATTTGGATTATTTTATAGTTATATTTAAGAGGTTTGAAATTTTCGGAAGAATTTGGTGTGTTAAATGGTTTTTTACTTCTTTTCTCAATTAAGGAGATGAATTCTTACAAAGTTTTTACTAAAGATAAATTATACCATGTTGAACGGAATGAACCAATTTGGATAGTCTGTAAAGGGGACCTGCCAACGACTATCTGCCAAACAAGAATGAGAAGATATGGAAGCTTTATTTGGTATTATAGTAGGTCAAATTTCTCTACCGCCCTTTGAATTTCTTTCAATCAAAACTATTTAAGTCATAAACCACAACATGCATATGTTAAGTATATAAACCATTAGGTATTATGTCTAAGCTAGCTACTGCAGGACGACTTTTTTTACTTTCCAAGAAGTTCTATTGGTCTAAAAATAGCTCATGTTAGAGCGACTTCCAAACAATCACATAGTTCGTTATTTACTGCTTTCTTGTGTATGATTCAACATTTTAATTATCTTCTTTATATTTTCCTTTAGTTGTTATATTTTTTTTAAAAAAAATTCAAAATTTCTAATAAAATTGGAAATGTCAAATATACAGGCAAGACAAATAAGAGTGACCAGGCCCGGCCCAAATGGGGTGGGCAGAGGTGCGACGGCTCAGGGGCCTAGAGTAATTTTTAAAAAATTCTTTGTAAATAAGAGTCCATTACAAAGTTTATTTTTTTAAAAAAGGGCCCAGATTAGAATTTTTATATCCTTTTAACTGTTTATAAGTTAAAAAATAAATCCAAAAGCTAAAAATAATAGTGGACATTTTTTAAGAGACCCAAGTTTTAAGTTTATAATATTTTAAATAGACTTAAAATTTTTTTTTACCCTAGGGCCTATAGAAATCTTGGGCCGGGTCTGAAAGTGACGACGAGGTTTTGGCAATAAAACATGACAATGAAAAAAAAAAGGTATATATATATATGTGAACATACTATATTTCTCTAAAATTGCTCAACTGGAAAATTCAGAAATGAAAGTATTATAAATATGATTTTACCTTATATTATCTTTTGGAGGGTTTAACTAACTCTTACTAAAATAGTTTGTCATTCCTTAAAGCTTTTTTATCCCTGACCGTAGAAGACAAGGTGGATATCAAAACGTGTCTTAATGAAACTGTATCATCGATATCTAAATCGGGTGTCCTCAACCTTGCCGAATGAATCGATACTTCTTCCATAAATACGAAGCGCATGATTTATATATAAACTATGCGAAATCATTTTAATAGTTTATATTTCGAGATTATTACCCATCTGCATGATTATTATTCATAACTACGATTAATGGCTAAAATCTGCATGAAGGCTTCGTAATGGCATCTCAGGGAGAGAAAGAGAACAAAATAAATATATTAAGACCTAATTTTCCATGTGTCACATCTTTTGTGTACGTTATTATTTCTCTTTTTTCGCTATTATTATTATTTTTATTGTCTATGTTTATGTTCGGATGAATATTAATTCGTAAACTTATTTGTGTAAAGTAGAAAAGATGTGTAAGTGGGTTTTAGGTGATTGTGCGTTGGTATCTTTCCTTTTCATTGTTCCTTATTCTTTTTATATTCTCTTGCCAATTCTTTGTTCCCTCAATCAAAGTGATAAAGTGGCTTTGGAATTTAAACTATGAAACGATATTGGAAAAAAACTGTTCTGATCCGATCGTTTTTCTTCTTACAACTATTACTTTTAACGCGTTCTTCTTCTTACAGCTAATATATAAAACTCACATATCAAATGGGCCATGGGAGGGAGAAAAATAGGTAAACAAACTGATCCCAAGTTGTTTCCAAACCATGTGCCTAATTAACTGCCTAGCAGCATTGAGCTTAATTCAGACCACTTCCATCGGCAGCAGATATTTATAGAGTATTTTAGAAATAGAAATAAATAATAAAAATAAAATAAAATAAAAAAGTAAAAGAAAGAGATGAGATAGTTTCTCAAACGAAATATTTCCATAAATTTGGAGATACTTATTAAACATTTGTAAATTTATTTAACATTTTATTAAATATTTTAATTTAATTAAATAATTAAATATTAATATTTATTTGTTCTGATACCATGTTTAAATATTTATCCCATGGGGTTGCTCTCAGAGCTAGAGAAATAATATTTTCAAGTAAATGTGAAAAACATTTTATGTCATGTACGTCGTGTCTTGGTCCTCTTTGATGATTACCTAGTTCTATATTATAAAGTCTAAAACTTTGGAATGAAGATTACTGGTTATTTTCACGCGCACAAATATCAGAAAGTAGACTGTAAAACATAAAACTATGGTTAGGATAACAAAAAACTGAGAAGTAAATATGGTCAGTTTAATAAGACGACAACAAGTATATTCGATTTTATTATTGTCCAATTTTTAAGGCTTACATGTGATTAAACAGTAGTATTAATTTAGTTTAGACGTGACTCGGTTTTATGAGTCCATTAGTTTATGAATTGATTATGTTAATTGAGTTCGGTAATTGATTTTTACTATTAAGAAACCGTATTTAATTAACCGAACTAGAGTTTTATACGATCCGGTTTGGTTTAGTTGGTTCAATTTAATTGATTTATTTTTCTGAAACTTTTTCTTTTTTGCTTTCAACCTTAACAAAGTTAAAGGTCCCGCAAAAAAAAAACAAGACCATCTGTTTATGTTTTGTAACTTTTGTTTAGCACATTCGTTTTCTTTTAATAATTGATGGATTATCGAACCAAGATCCAGAGTAACTTACAAACATGTTGGAAAAGAAGGTATTTCTATTGTTCAAGGTGTCCACAATGAATAAATTTACTTGCTTATGTCTTTACCCTAAGAAAATACTCTATGACCAAAGATTTAGAAACAAAAATTGTTAGCGGCTTCGTAATCCAGTGATAAACGCAGTGTTAATAGTCTCCGTCACTCGAGTTTGGCTATCAAAAATTTAACATGGTTTATGGGTTTTAGAATTAGTCGAATCTTCATTCAAATTAATCTTTTGGAATACAGATATAATTAATCAACTTAATTGATCAGTGACTTTCACTGTGTATACCAGTTCTTCAGTATCCGAATACTTAATTCATCCAAAGAAAATTGTTAATAGAAAAAGTGAAAAAAACTCAATTTACCATAAATTAGTTAGTTTGTTTAAACCATCCGTTTGTAATTTACATATTAAAATCTGTCATATCTTAAATATTCCATTATGATTACTATTTTTTTATAGACTAATTTTATCTTATATATTCTAATTTTTAGATTAAAGTCGATAGACAGCAAAACACTGGTAATATTTTTCAATTGAGTGATGTAAACAACTTTACCGTTTTCAACAAAATAAATATATCACTGGACCGCAAAGGCGACGCACAATTATATCATGTATATGATACCTTGATGCGTGCATGTAAACAGTCACTAATGTCTTTTTAAATAGGTAATATGATAAGTTGTTGACAAAAAAAAAAAAAGTAATATGATAAGTTATGTAATAGTCCTTCTTTAAAGTTAAAAATACACTATACGCAAAAAAGTTATGTAATAGTCCTTCTTTAAAGTTAAAAATACACTATACGCATGTGAGTTTGATATTTTTAAGACCTGATATTTCTAGTCATTGACATATGATGGACTCTCTCACCCCAGCATAACTTTATCTTTTTAATTTCTTTGATTCTTTCCTGTATAAATAAAACTCTCTATATCTTTAATTAGTTCTTTACGCAAATTAAATTTCTAATACAGCTAGTCTGTATTAAAGAAAAAGGAAGTTATTCCTAGAGAGCTTATAATAAATATATAAAAATATAAATTACGGATTATCTTTTCTCAAATTTTTCGGCTTTTTTATTTTTGAGAATAAAATCTTTGATATAAACAACTTAATTAAAAAAACTATATATTTTTATTTGTCTGTTTCACTACAATTTAAGTTTTATTCTATTTTTATAAAACATAAAATATGATTTCATTTGGCTTTTATTTTACATAAGTGTGTCGGTTAGTTCTTGTTTACAGAAGTTATTTATTTTTATTACCACAATGATCACTCCTATTATAAATAGAACCCTCCATTATTGCTCTATGTCTTGTCTCGCTTCAGTGACACAAAAACCAAACAGAACTGAGAAACAAGATCGAGGAAAGTACTCAACGAAGACGATGAAGCGATTGAATGTAATGGTTGCGGTTGCGGTAACGGTTCTTATGGGAATGTTTGGGTCATCCGATGCTCAGCTTCAAATGAATTTCTACGCGAAAAGCTGTCCAAATGCAGAGAAAATAATTTCAGACCATATTAAAAAGAATATCCATGATGGCTCAGCTTCCCTCGCAGCTCCCCTCATCAGAATGCACTTCCATGATTGCTTTGTCAGGGTATTTATTTAATTTGGTTTCATTTAGTAGATATATATGTTCGTATATTTTTATGTAAATATCTATAAATTAATGTCCATACACATCCAGTTCAATAGCTTACCAGAAATGATGAGATAATCTAGAAGAAGTGCTGTTCAGTTGGTAATAGTAAATTTTGAGCTAGAGCAGAATGTTTGAGTCTTGAGAATGTTAAATTTTGTAAACATTGACGTTGATTTTGAAAATTAAAATTATGTAGGGATGCGATGGATCAGTCTTGATAAATTCAACATCCGGGAACGCAGAGAAAGATGCACCACCGAATCTGACACTTAGAGGATTCGGTTTTGTAGAGGGGATTAAGAGTCTTCTTGAAGCAGAGTGTCCTAAGACTGTCTCCTGCGCTGATATCATTGCTTTGACGGCTAGAGACGCAGTTGTTGCCACCGTAAGTAAACAATTTAAAAGATTTACCGCTCACTTTAATTTGTAAGTTAAACAAAAGTGAAGTTATAATTATGAAAATTTTGTACAGGGAGGTCCTTGGTGGAGTGTTCCTACCGGAAGAAGAGACGGTAGAATCTCAAATTTGACTGAGGCTTCCAACAACATTCCCCCGCCAACGAGTAATTTCACCAACTTACAACGACTTTTCGCTAACCAAGGACTTAATCTCCAAGACCTTGTCCTACTCTCCGGTAAGTTTTAATAACCGGAAATAACCACAGTAATATCCAATATTATGGACATCTTTTGACTCGTTTAAATTTTGTTTATTATTTTTTGTTTATACAGGGGCTCACACCATCGGTGTCTCGCATTGTTCTTCCATGAATACTCGTCTCTACAACTTCTCAACAACGGTCAAACAAGATCCAGCTCTGGACAGTGAGTACGCAGCGAACCTAAAGGCCAACAAATGTAAGAGCCTCAATGACAACACCACCATCCTCGAGATGGATCCCGGTAGCCGTAGAAGCTTCGATCTCAGTTACTACAGGCTTGTCCTGAAGAGGAGAGGTCTCTTTCAGTCTGATTCTGCCTTGACGACGAACTCAGCAACGTTGAAGATGATTAACGACTTGGTCAACGGTTCTGAAGAGAAGTTTTACAAGGCTTTCGCTAAGTCAATGGAGAAGATGGGGAGAGTTAAAGTGAAGACGGGCTCAGCCGGTGTGATCAGGACAGTTTGTTCTGTTGCCGGAAGTTAGTTAGCCTGATCGGAATGTTCTGTTTTTTTAATTGTTCATTGTTGTTTGTGTTTTGACTCTTGGGGGTAAAACTGTTGTTAATTTGATTTTGATGTTGTTTGATTTTGGGTCTATGCACCCAATTATCTGTTTATGGTTCGATTACAATACGAATCATAATAAAATCTTCAATAATTGCAATGGAAGGTATGTAATAACTCTTACGAGTTAGATACTGGCATGGTAGAAATTACTTTGGTGTGTCTCGTTGCGATACTATTTTTCATGAAACTTTACACTGTTTGACAATCACTTTATTGGTACGTAGTAAAACAGTTTTGAGAACAATATTCTTACAACACACAGTCACAAAGTAACGTTTTGAGAATAATCTTCTTACAACATAAGGCAAAGTATTCATGTTCTTTTAGTCACACTAACATGAAAACGCATGTTCTTCCAGTCAAGCCATATGATCCGTTATGTCTTGGATAAACTTTTGTAACGCAATGCGCGACGATCCACCATCCACTAAAGCCAGGTGGCATTTCTCGCTTATCTCCTTCACTCTTTTCCTCACGTCACTATGTTGCTCCATTAGACACCTGATCCCTCTCTCTATCTCTTCTGCTGTCACCAAGTCCATCGCAGCTGCTCCACCCAAATGATCACCTCTCCAATACCTTTTAATCTCCACCGCTAGTCCAAGCTCCTCAACCATCTCAAAAGCATTGAATTTCTGCTCTGCGTATAACGGCCATGCTGCCGTCGGAACATTGAACCAAAGACTCTCCAGCATCGAATTCCACCCGCAGTGAGTGACGAAACCTCCGATTGCTTGATTCGCAAGAACTGCCACTTGTGGAGCCCATCCGATCACTTTCCCTTTCTCCGCGGTTCGGTCCAAGAATTCTTTGGAGAGAACTTCCTCTCGATTCGAAAACTCTACCGGATGTTCCTTTAGTATGTTCGAAGATGAGCGACGGAGAGACCATAAGAAACGGTGTCCGCTTCGTTCAAGTGCAACTGCGATTTCACGTACTTGTTCTTCGTTAAACCCTCCCATGCTCCCGAAGCAGAGAAATACTACCGACTTAGCCGGTTGCATGTCCAGCCAACGTAAAATCTCTGACTGTTTCTCGTCCACTTGGTGCTCGAGATGCAAAAGTGGTCCTACCGGATAAGTAGGAGGAGTCTCACCACCACTCGAGAGAGACTCCAACACATAAGGTTCCAGCTCAGCAACGGTATTTACCAGAATACCCTTCATCTCTCTGAATCTTCTTGCATGATTCACATAGATCGGTAGCCACAGTTCCGATGCAAGACCGTAAGGCAGACATTTCACAGGATACGGACGAGTCAAACTCGGAACGATTAACTCTGCTTCGGACTCTTCATAATCAGTTTCTCTAACATGATACTTATTCTCATCGTATAGGCGCTGAACGTGAAACCCAAGTGCGAGTATCCCAGCGTTTGAGGTGTAGAACATATAACTCGGAACGTGAAACTCTTCCGCCACGTCGATCAGCGAAGTGCAGAACATGTCGAGGACGAAACCAGCGATCCTCGGCGAGTTTGGTAACCTCGAGTAGTCGTCCACGAGTTTTCCAACGGCACGTCTCACGTTTGGGATCTGATTCTCGACATGCATGTCAAGTGTCGTTGCCTCAGCGGTTGGTTGATCTCCGTTGGAGATCACTTCGTAGCGTAGGCGGTCGTTGGATGACGCGGAGAGAGCTTCCACGTAGGAAGAAGCAGCGAGTGCGCTTCCGGAGAGGAAAGGAAGGATGATAACGGAGATAATGAGGCGGCTTTCTTGCTCTACTAGTAGCTTAGCCATCTCCACTGTTGATTGGATATGGCTTATCCCAGGATACGGTATGAAGACAAACTCAAATTTCATGTTTTTTCTTTCTTTCTTTCTTTCTTTCTTCTTTCTTACTATTCTTCGAAGAACACAACAAGCTTTAGTTTACAACACCGCGTCAAGTTTTGGTTCTTTGTGAAAAGTCGATTAGGATGATGAAGAAAGTCTTCGATCCACTGATGTGTCCGTTTTATATCAATCAACGAGTAAAAGAAACTAGTCTAGTAGTCTCGACATGTTATCTAATTAACTATATGGGCTTTGAGTGGGCTTAATAATTGGGCTGTATTGGAAGCGAAACCCTAAAACGAAAACTAAAAAGAGGCTGTAGCCGCTAGTCGATATGGCAAAACCCTAATCTATTAGTGGCGTATATATATGGTTCGTCTTCTTCAAGGAACAGCATAACACAAGAGCTGCCTCTTTATCTCTTGTTTCTCTCTTGCTTCGTATTTTCAATGAATAATTAGGGTTTTGTATTTTTAGTTAGTCTAGAGGGAAAGAAACTAATGATTTTGTGTAGTGGTGGGTGGGGATAAGTAAAGAAGGATATGGTGATGATACGAATATTTCGTGGACTAGAGTTTCTGATCTTATTGATTTGAAGAAACAACCCTTGGCTGTCTGAGTATCCTCCTCTTTTACTACATCCTCACCACAATCTGTTTTTCTTTTGTCTTGTTTATGATTTGTATATCAAGCTGATGAGGATAAAAACAATTATCTTAGCGGATTTCAGTGAGGTTTATTAATCAATGATCTGAATTGTTACACACACTGAGGCTATTTATATTTGGTTTTAATAAGTTTGGGGGATTAATTTTTATGATGCGATGATGATAAAATAGCACGAAGGTGCGTGAAGGGCAGTGGACAAAACAATATTGTTTTGCCGTGAGCTCTCTTAATTAAACGACTTCTCCTTCCACTGAGCATTTTTAGATTTTCTCCCTTGAAATTAATTAATTAGTATAGTGAATGGCGTCTTTTACCAATTCTGAGGGATTTAATCTGTTCCTTTAGGTATAATGGCATTGACGCAATATTACTTTGTGGTATATCCTGATCATCTCGACTTTTTGCTTATGTTATTTGATCCTGGAAATGCCTCGTACATTTAGTCATCCTGATCTTAAACTTTCTCTTTAATTAAATGGTTTTTATAGATGTTGATGAAAACTTGTAACAGAGATCCAAATTGATTACGGGTTTAGAAGAATATGGGCCTTAAATTAAAGGCCTGGTAATGGCATTTCACTAAGTTTTGCTTCATAATGGTGAACTCTTTTAGAAAATTTATAAGTGAGAGATGTTCAAGTTTCCGGAGCAAATATTAAACTGGCCAGAATTAAACAGCTCTGTGTTTATCTCTCTATTTTCACAGTGTTACCTGTCTTCTGGTATACATTTACTTTTTTACTTAATCCAATCCCCGGCTTAATCCTGACAATTCCAATCTGCAAAACATACGTATCTTTGACCAAGTTTGGATGAATAATCCGGGCGTCGTTGCACAATGAATGAATAACCATGTCAAATCGCGTCTATGGAGACGTTGGTCGACCAAGGGGTTTTAGCTGCATGGTGTCTTTATTTGAATGAGCGCGTTTTCTTGGACGATATTAAACTGGCTCGTTCAACCATTTTAAATAACGAGAACTCAATCTTCTTCGTTGAAAGAAATACATCATGGCCCTGTTCGTTTTGTTAGTTGGATGAGATTTTTAGATGCAGCTGCTTGATGCGGTAATCAGACGCAGTACTCAGATGATGTTTGTTTATAAATTTAGTTTATGTATCCAGAAATCGTATTTGGATGCAATTGTCTTCATTTCGTATTTTATTTATTTTGCATCTAAATGTGTTTTATAAAGATGTAATTAATAATCAAAATGTTCTTGGTTTTTTCTTTCAAACCTATATATATGATAAATAAAAATATAATTAAACTTATAAAAACTTATATTTAAATATAAATAAGACAAATATAAATAAAAATAAATATTAAACTTTAATTTTTCATATTTTATAACATTCTAATGTAACATAATAATAATAAATATCAAATTCTTTTTAATAAAATAATCTCATAAAATAAAAATCTTTAATACAAAACATAATAATGCATTTGATAAAAAGTTACAATCTTATTGCAACATAATTCCATTTTGTACGTGCATTTTAAAAACAAAGAAACTCATCATATGATTTAAATTATCTCAAATTCAAAGACTAAAAAATTCAAATTCAAATACAAACCTCTCGAAGTAATGCTAATATGGAAGTCGACGTTCTCTTGCTAACTTTTCAGTGATGATATCACGTCGAGTCTCCATTGCTCTATCACCAGCCGGAAAGTATGGAGTATGGAGTATGCTCAATATCTTCTACTTCTACTGCTTGATCACCATGATGTTCATATGCATCTACTGTTGCCCAATACGTAAAATCACGGTCTTCATATGATGAATCTCGAATAAAATTGTGCAGTGTCATAGTTGCTGTCACAATCTTCACCCACTTCTTAACATCATACTTCGGATGCTTTCTATCTAAAATCCTCCACTTTGCTTTCCAAACACCAAATGTTCTCTCAATCACAGAACGTAGACTAGCATGCCTTCGGTTAAACAGTTCTCTAGTGTTTGTTGGTGGTCCTCCTCTAGAAAACTGGTCAAGATGATACCTAGTTCTACGGTGCGGGCCTAGGTAACCGGTTCTAGTTGAATAACCAGAGTCAACTAGATAGTATTTACCATCAGGTGGATGAGGAAAGAAAGGCTCATTTGTAGCACAATGTGTAAGGACTTTTGTGTCATGTGCTCTACGAAGAACTCCAACATATGCATATATGAATCGCATATTCATATTGCATATAGCAA
>OVBI01001092.1:0-42520 GCA_900406495.1 Sisymbrium altissimum | reverse complement strand
GGAGTTCAGCTGGCAGATCGGGCATCTCTTGAGAACGTGGAGACTGTGATCGTGTCCTAAGAAGAAACTCCGGCGGCAACCTCTGGGTCACCTTACACTTCGAACACGTAAAGGTCAAGAGGCTAGCCTCAGATCTCATAAGCACGTGACAGCCCACGCACCTGACGAGAATCTCGCCTCATAAAGCACACTCTTTCTCAATCCACACAAGCAGCTCTGGGTTCATCACCGCCGCATCTGAGAAAGAACACCCACCGTCGAGAGGCAACGATGACTCTGATACCATTTGATAAATCCAGAAAGGGATTTATCAATCTGTGACAGAAAGGGGAGAAGTTTGAGGAAGAATTTAGATGAGAAGAGAAGATAGAGAGGAAGAAAGTTCTGGAAATTAATCTATTGATAATTGTGATAGTAATACGATAGCTTCATTACAACGACGGAGATGAAGTTAAATACTAAAATGAAAAGGGTTTTAATAGCAATTGGGCTAGTAAGCCCAATACAAGACGAAAGCTGGCTTAAACGAGGTTGTGGACTTATCACTGAACAATATTGTTTCAATGGACTCCTTCCTGTAGGTAAATGTTATATAATTTATTTTATAACTTTTCTAATTAATCTAATAAATAAACTATACTATAGGTTAAATTTTAATAAAGATGAATAACGAAAAATATATAGTCTGTTTGGTTTTCTCAATCCAGTTTGTTTTATAAATTTATTTTAAGAACTGCTTACTTTTTATAATTTGATTTAATTTAAATTCATATGCATTATTCGGTTTTTTTGGCATTCCTGATTTCAGTGAAATAGTTTTGAGTTAGTTGTTAATCAACTGTACAGCATATAATTAAAATAAAAAGTTTTAAAATTTAAAGATGTTGCTTGTCTTTAAAGACTGATCATAAAAGTTGCAGATAAATGGGGAATACGTTTGAGAAGCGAGTAGGTAAATTTAACCTGCGATGGAGGAGAAGCCAAACCCATTATAGAATAATAGCTAGGTGTGGTTGGATTTACTCCTTTCACAACTTTAGCCTTCAGTAGTCAATTACGTTGCAACCACCACACTAGACAGAAAGATAAATAAAGATTCCATATTCACTTCATATCCTTTGGCTCAAATTGATATTCATCTCCAAGTGAACACTTACTGGTTACCGAAGATAATTACATATAAATATGGAGGATCTAAAGATGGGTTATAATGCTAGATTGTCATTGTACCAAACATAAATCCAAACCCATAAAGCTGATAGCTTTGGAGACATAAATCCTAATAAATAATATATAATACTAATATGTCAACGCTTGCAGCTATAACAATAATGAGTATGGTCCCTCGATGGTGTTCCACAATTGTAGCAAAAAGCCAACCCACACCTGCATAAGTATTATAAAAGATCAGAACTTTCATTAAGATTACAAAGACAAAAACAAAAAGTTTACCTGCACTTCATGTATAAGCAACCATAAGCCTTTTCAATGTAGAATTTGCAAGAAGGACATCTTCTCCATTTGTGAGACTCTGCCATTTTCTTAAGCAAAATATCATCTCTTCCTCTTTCGTTCTCAGCTAGCTTCTGAAACTCCTTGCATGTTATCTCAGGATGCCACTGCGTCCCGCAGGCTACACACACCATTCTATTACAATGAGGACACTCAGATTCCTTCAAGTTGGAATCTTCACTCTCGTCCAAGAAAACCAAAGCAGAGCAATCTTTATACGGACAGTAAAATCTCTTTGAACGCATGACCACGGCCTCGCAAAGAGCATCACCCCACCGATCGAAAACCTCTCGCGGCAAGATGTGACGACACTGATCTAGCTCAAGCCGTCCTAAACAACCAGAGACGGGACAACTGATGGAAAGTAGGTTGTCTTGTAATTTAGCAGCGATGTATTTAGAGACACAATCGTTGCAGTAAGAATGAGAACATCCGTTGATTTGAAATGATTTATTTGTTGGTTTTGATTCAACACAAATCTCACAATCGAAGAATGTCAATGGTCTCCTTGGCTTACTCTTTGATGACTGGCCTTTCTCTAAGAACTTGTTTTTACCTGGAGGAAAACAGAGGATTCTTAGATCATCGTCGTCGTCGTCGTTGTATAGGTCAAGATCTATAAAGATTGGTGATTCGGATTTGAGTCTGATGTGACGATCACGGTCGTAGTTCTCGACGGAGATGGCGTCGCGTTTTGTGGAGCCACGGGAGGAGAGAGGGGCGGAGAAGATGTAACAGTCGGAGTTGTTGTCGCCGTCTTCTTCTCTGGGAAGATCATTGAGATCGATGATCGCTGGAGTGACGGATTTTGTCGCCATTTTACCGATGAATAAAATGGAATATTAACTGGTTTTGGTTAGGGTTTTATGTGACCTTTCTAATTTCTGCTTTCTCGATGGGTTTGATTTCCAAAGCGTCTAGTTTCTCTAGTACTAAACTAAAGTGCCTTTCCCATGTAAATCTGACCTTAAAGGCTTAAACAGAGTTACTCTAACTAAACAGATCGTTTGGATATCCTGCGACCTATTATTACTCCCTCTCCGTCTGTTTCTTTTTCTTTTTCTTTGTTGTTTTAACCAAATACTGTATACAAAAATTAATGGATACACTTTTTTACAGAAAATATCAATAAAAATATAGTATTTAAAAAGTAATTCAACCAGTTACTAAAACATGTACAAAATATAATTAGTCACACAATTTTCAAAAAAATTAAAATTAATTTAAAAGTATCAAAACAAGAAATATTTTGAAATAAAATAATTTTTTCAAAACAACAAATAAAAAAACAGAGGAAGTATTATACTTTTGTCAAAATCGTGATATCATATTATTACACTTTAGCTTTAGGAAAGTGTTATTCAATTGTTGATTTTGAAATCTATTTTATAAATTTTATAAGATTTAAAATATAATAGATTTTTTATTAATTTATGTTTGTGGATTCTAAATCTCGATAATACATGTAAGATTTTTTTTAATAATTTATTTATTATAATTTATTTCGAATGGTTCTATATATATATAATTTTAAATATTAAAAAGTTTTGAATTTCTTCTTCTTCAATACACAAATATTTAAATGTTAATGTGTTAATAATAATATCATATACCGATCAAAAACAGAGGATTCTTGAAGAAGAAGTATATGATATTCATATATTTAGATTATAATAATCTACATATATAAAGTTATATCTTCTCTCTTCTCCTTCACCCACATTATCCTAGGATTTCTAAAATTTTGACACGTCAGCATTGTATTTAGTCAATTTAAACATTTTTAAAATTAAGACTTTAATTCTCATTAGAAATATTAATATCATTCATTTGAACTTTCAAATATATGTCCTAAAAACAGAAATAAATGGAAAACAAAAAATCAACGCATAATAGAAATTGAAAAGACAAAACGAAAAGAATAGAAAAAGAAAGAAAAAAATAATGAAATTCAAAAAATAATGAAATTCAACACTTTTAAGATAATATAAATAAATTTACTGGAGTAACACAGGAGCCTACTATGGAATCAAGAAAGATGAATTTTCATTTTAAAAATATATCTAAAAAGATAAAAATAAGAGCAATATTTTTAAGATTGGAAATATGAATTTAATCAAAATTTTCTATACATAACACATGTTAAAATTATGAATAAAAAACATAAATAACTAAAAATAAATTAAATATAAAATAATTTTTATTGATATGTTAAATTAATCAATTATTCTATACAAAAATGTGAAAAATGTTTGAGATAGAAAATTGGAAACAGATACAAATAATAATCCAACTAATCAGAACGGAACATAAATTATACCACTCAATTACAAAGGATTAGAACATAACAATAACATTAACACATAAAATTAAGATAACAAATTAATGGGTAATTTATCCCAAAAAAAAAAAATAATCCGCGCGAAACGCGGAAACTCTCTAGTTATCCAAATAAAGATAAAAACTAAAGTTCCTACAGGTTTACATCTTTAATACAACAAATGTGATGGGAAAAAATCTCCGATGAAAACATAATGTTTAGATAAAACAGATAAAATGATTAGTATTGAATTCAGTTATTTAAAAAAATAATAATTAATAGAAAATGATCAATACTATATTAATTGATATAGAACAAAACATGATAATAAAGATTCAATAAAATAAAATAAAAATTATAAACTAAAAAAATATATATGAAAATTTTCAAAAAAACAAAACACAAAATTAGCAAATAAACCCTGTGCATAAACTACCCCTAATTCCTTTAATTGGTCATATTAAAGTAAACTATGTTTTTATTAAATAATTATTTGATGATTAAGATTTAAAATATGATATGGTAAACAACATTAAGTTTCATATATTTTAATTAAAAACATGCAAATTGATAACAAATAATAGATTGTTTATATACTTTATATATTATTGGAATATTTTCTAATTTTTGATTTGATATATTATTCTCTAACTAATAGGATTAACATATAGAAAATTAATCTTGTTTTTTGTGCAAAGTGGAGGAATAAAATAGAATGATAAGATTAAAAATGTTTTTGTAAAGCAAAATGGGAAGAATAAATGAGTATGATAAGATTAAAAATGTTATTTGAAAAGCAAAAAAGAGAGAAATATTTTTGCTAAGGAAATGAATGAGAGGATATTGACATTCCTTTCGAGAGTTTTTCATATTTAATTTATATAGAATCTGTTTTCATTCACAAATTCACATTGATTTCTTTAAGAGCCTGACTGGTCTAACTATAGTGGGTGTGCATGGTTACGGTGGTGGGAGTTTATGGAAATGGGCGGCTGCTGTTTTAATCGTTATGAAGTGATTTATACGAGTGGCACAGCAGTTGAAAACGAGTGTGTTTTTTGGGATACATATGACTGGTTGATTAGCGCATGCGGTGGCGGTTAAACAACAAATTAGCAATATTAACATATTATATAACTATATACAACATCATAAATATATATTATTATAATAAAATTATTTATTGAAAAGTTTTTGATTTAAAGATTTTAAATAAATTTTTTACTATTCATTCACAATTGCAAATGTTAGCGGAAAGTAACTTTCAATTTTTAGCGATTTGGAACGATACAAAGTGGTATAAAGCATTTTTCATCAAATGCTAATAACCGCTACCACCCGCAAAAGTTATATTTGCGGATGGTAGTGAAGAAACCAATCAAATTATAAATCAATAAATACAGTCGACGTCAAAAATATGTTATATTAAAAGATGGAAGAGAATATATTATTTATTTTTTTAAAAAATACATCATCATTATGTAGTAAATAACTGTTATGCATATAACAGGTTTTTGTATAAATTTTGACAAACCTGTTTTAAAATTGTTACCAACTTAATGAAATTTTTTTTTCAACAAAAATTACATCATCATCAAAAGAAAAAGTTTACAAAGACTTCTTTATCCAACTTGGTGGAAACGAGTCAGTATGAAAACCTTCCGAAGTAAGAGTTCTAACACTGCACGACAACTTGACCGTCTTTGCGTTTTTGTACGTGGAATAAGTTTGATGGAAAATAGGATAAAATACTCATTCCAAATGTGAATTTCCTCTATGTGCGTCGTGAAAGCCAGCCAATTCTCAGGGTTAGACACTATCTTAACCAAGTTAGAACAGTCTGTAGCAAAAACTACTTGCTGATATTGAAGATTTGTCATATATATATTACATTGCCCAAATTAAAGCTTCAAATTCTGCATGTAAGGATATTAGACTTGCTCGGTCATTGTGAGAGTCCATCCTTTTTTTTTTGCCATCCTTTATATATAATAATACCATGCTTTCCTTGAGAAAAAATCTGATTCCTTCCAAGAATCATCTGCAAAACACCACCAACCATTGTGTACTTCTGTACTATCCTGTGATACAAGATGTCTCACAACTTTCCTTGTGTCTGTCAACTGAGCTTCCTCCCATAATCTATCTTCAGATTCTATAATACTGAGAACATCATTAGGATTTCTATCCTTATTTTTGAAAACTTTTTCATTTCTACTCTTCCATAAATACATGGAAAATAACTCTTTTTAATCCCTTTTGGGAACCGCCAAAAAAAGTGATCAAAGTTCGAAAAAACTGATGACTTCGGAAAAATCTGAGGATTAAAAGAGATTTTTGAAAGAGTCCATGTTTGAACCGCTGGAGAACATTCAAATAAAACATGATATATTGTTTCCTCCTCTGCACCACATCAGAAACATTTATGTATCATATTGTATACCGTGTGATCTTAAATTCTTTGTAACCGAGACACATCCGGTCATGACCTGCCAAATGAAATGTTTCATTTTTGATGGATAATTTATTTTCCAAGTGTAAGCCACAAGTGGTTTGATATTTGGACCATAAGCCTTATCAATGTTTCCTGAATCAGGAAATAATTGGTCAATTTCATAACCCGATTTAACTGAATATTTCCCTTGTTTTGTGTAATGCCACACATAAATATCCTTTAATAACACTCGGCTAAGTGGAATATGCTTGATAATAGCAGCATCCTCTGTAATGATGGTCACCTCAATCAATGGAATATTCCATGTACGAGTTCATGGGTCAATCAAATTGTTGACAGTGAAAGGAGGATAAGTATTGAATTTAGAAGTTTCTGATCTCGGGCAAGAGATATAGATCCAAGGATCATTCCATACTGAAATGGATGTTCCGGTTCCACCCTTCTTATTAGCCCTTTTTAACTAGAGATCTAATAGAGATTATGCTCTTCTAACCATAAGATGAGGAGTATACTTCAATTGGATCCAAGGGATCTAAACGCCTAAAATCTTCCTTTAAAAACTTTTGAAAAGATCGAGTCTAAATAATGAGTCTAAAAACTTTTGAAAATGCCTAAATACAGAAGAAAAGACATCATCTGCAAAGAGAAGATGTGAAATAGGGGGGCATACCCTTGCTATCTTTAATCCAGTAACCAATTTTTCTCTATCCGCTTTCCGAATATTTGCTATAAGGGCTTCCGTACATAATATAAATAAGTAAGGAGATAAGGAATCTCCTTTTCGTAGTCATCTTTTGGGAACAATACCTCCCCTTGGTTGACTATTAATAAGAACTTTGTACTGCACTGATGTAATGCACCACATAATCCAACTAATCCAAACAGGTGAAAAGCCCATCTTCCTAAGAAGATTCTCTACAAAATGCCATTCCACTCGGTCATATGTCTTATTCATATCCGTTTTAATCGCCATAAACTTTTTTTACAAGAAGGATTTATCCTAAGACCATGAAATATTTCATGAGGAATCAAAATATTATCCGATATCAATCGGCCCAATACAAAAGCCGATTGTGTCTCTGAAATTAAGTCTAGTAGAAACCATTTTAATCTCTGACAAAGTACCTTAGAAATAATCTTGTAGCCCACATTACATAAACTGATTGGTCTCAATTCAATCATATGACTTAGCCATGTAGTTTTTGGAATCAAATAAATGTTTGTCATGTTTAGCCGTTGGTCAAAGTGACTGTACCTCAAAAAACTATTTACCATTTCTAGAATATCTCCCTTAATAATAGGCCATGACTACTATAAAAAAAATAGAGTAGTCATTCCATCTAGACCGGACGCCTTTTCCAGATGCATCATAAATAATGCATGGCGGATTTCTTCCTCTGTGGCCAAAGCAGTTAACTGTTCATTCAGAGAATCTGTAATGTAATTAAGGATGTCACCTCTCTTAAAACATTATTAAAATCTGTTGGTGAGGTGGGTAAACAACTTCTCAAAATAATCAACCACTATTTCCTCAATCTCAAGATCTGTAATAACCCAGTCGCCCGTCTCATTCTGTAAACCAATGATTTTATTTTGCATCCTCCTTTGTTAGTTAACGTGTGATAGAATTTCGTATTACGATCACCTGAAATGTGCCACATATTTCAACTTTTTGTAGCCAATACAATTCCTCATCTCTATAAGCTTCTTTTAATTTCCGTATTACTTCAAAAACCTCCTCAGGAGGTCTAATATCATCATTTTGTACTCCCTCAAGTGCTTTTTCAGATCGTTTATACATTCTTTTCCATACGGCAAATTATTCTTCCTCCAAACCGAGATTGCATGCCGACACTTATGAATTTTATCCACAATAGTTGTAACGAATCGTCCTCAAGATTTATCCCACCCTTGCGACATTTCTTCCATAAAACCATTCTTACCGATCCACCGCTTATCAAACTGAAATTGACTCTGCTTTCTGGGTACTTCATCCTTAAATAGTTGCCACCAGAGGTCGATGGTCTGAACTAAACGTATCCAAATACTCAGTATAAGAAAATGAGAATAATGAGTGCTTATACTCATTAGCCAGCGCCTATCCAAGAGACACCTCATAACCTGACCACTTCTTCGACCCCGCCATGATAAGGTATTTTCCAAAGCCAGGAACTCCAGTAAACTACAATTCTCAATCATATTATTAAAATGAATAAACGTAGAAGCATGTATAAGCAGACCTCCTTGTTTCTCATGGTTTCATGTTATCTCGGTTAGATCTCCTATAATAAACTAGGGATCATATTGAGTAATACCAATACATATCAGGCATTCCCATACTTGTTCTCTTAATTTCTGAATTGGGTCACCATAAACAAATGACAACTAGATTTTTCTACCCTGAAATTCCGCTTCGATATCTATTATTCGATTACTTGAATAAATAATATCAACATTATACGAACTATCATAAAATAACACAAGTCCCCCACTGTGGGAACCGAGATTCACCTTAATGTATTTGTGGAAAATTGTTGATGTGAGGAACCAAGAATCTTAGGAGAAAAGACGAAAACAAGAATAAGAGATTGGAAAAGGAAACTAGGGTAAAACCAAAAAAGAAAATAAGAATCGAGAGGAGAATACTGCTGATTTTATTGCTAGATGCGTAATAAGGTGTTTAAGATATGTAAGATTGTGTTACGAGAGTAAAAAAGCGATCTATATTTATATTAGACAACTTTAAGTCCTAAGCAGCCAAAGTCTCGATGTGGGACTTGCCTCTTTTCCTTTTCCCCACCGTCTTTTCATTAAATCCTCGAGAATCTCCCAGAATCTTTGGTAGGTCGGTTTAGGCTTTAGGTCGGTCTTTTCACCAGCTCGGCCCAACTTTCATCCTTTGTCTTCTGGTTTAGCGGTTTCCTCGGTTTATTAAAACTTTTATGAATACATCGATAAGCTTGAGAGAAGCTCTCGAAGAAAAATAAAGAAGCAAGATTGGACAGGATGCCGGATGTCGTCCAGCTCGGCATTCCTTAGTGTCAGGAAATGCCGAGCTGGTCAGTCTTTCAAAGATTGTCCATCCAGCTCGGCATTTGGTGTTGAGGGGGATCTTTCGACGGCTCGCTGAACGCGCTCAACTCGGCATCTTGGAAGGAGGAAGCCAGCTCAGCATTTTGGAGAGGAAAAACTGCCGACCTCACTGCTCAGCACCATCCAGTTTTGCATCCTACAAGAAGAAGACACCAAGCTTCCCGTCTGTTGCTGTCCAACTCGGTATTTTTAGCACCAATAGGACAGGAGAAAGTAACCAGCTCGGCATTTTCAGGGAAACATCCAGCTCGGCATTTCTTACTGACTAAAATGCCGAGTTAAGCACCCTCAATGCAGAGCTGACAAACCGCTCGGAAAACAGGACGATCAGCTGGAAATTCAAGAGAATGTCAGCCAGCTCATCATTTCTGGCTGGACATAATGCCGAGCTGATCAGCTCACCTATAAAATTCCGAGCTGACAGCATTCTGTTCGAAGAATCGCGACTTTTATCGGTTTTTCGGACAAACCGCTCAGAAAACAAGACGATCAGATGGAAACACATGAGAATGTCAGACAGCTCGGCATTTCTGGCTGGACAGAATACCGATCTGGTCAGCTGACCTCCAAAATGCCGAGTTGACAGCATTCTGCTCGAAGAATCGCGACTTTTATTGGTTTTTCAGAGAAATCTCTTGAAAAATAGCTTTTCGTATCTTTTTCGCAAACTTATCGACAAAATAGTTTGAGCATAGCTATTTTCCGAATATTGATCTTCTTTTCTGATAATATCCAAATATGGAAGGTTATTCCGATAGTCGAACATTTTAATCGTGAATTCCGGAAGTATGGGTTTTGACCCCAACAGTTAGCCCTCCAGCTCGTCTGTCCTATGTATGACGAGGTAACTGAGGAGTGTAAAAGAGGGATTAAAGAGCTAAGATGTTCGGATCTCCGGCCTTCGCAAAGAAGGAATCTACGATTCTTGTTCGAGCGATCTGTGGGAAGAGAACGGGTTAGTGCCGAGGTGCCCGAGAGTTGAGTGGAAGGTTGGCTTGGCCATACCAAAAAGGAGGATTCAGCTGTTGGTGAGTGGAAAGTAGACCCGATGTTTTACTTGGCGGAGTTATGAAATTTTTGGCCGAGTCTTAAGCTCCGAGGGCTACTATAGCTTTAAGTGTCGGGTATGTGAAATGTGGATCGATTCGGGGGAGCGCTTACGATGTTGCCTCATTAAAAACCTTCTACTAAGAAAACCTGATGGGAGAAAACATAGTAGAGGAAAAGAGTGCAACGAGTGTTAATGTTGGAACTTTGTTTTCCCGGAGGAAGATTAAGTTCATGTAAGTCTTTCTAGAAATCTTCTGAGTTAAGTTTCTCGAAACTTATTCGTAAGAAATCAGCAAGGAGGCTAAAAATGCCGAGCTGGCTGTGCATATGCATAATGCTGAGCTGGCTGCGGAAGCAAGGTGATGCCGAGCTGACTGCCATGCATGGTTTCCTAAGGAAACTGTTCGTGCCAAGTCCGAGAAACTGTTTTGTTCAAGTTTATCGGAAGTTTTATTACAGAACCAACCATGAGGCAAAGAATGCCGAGATGGCTGGTTGTGCATGATGCCGAGCTGGGCATTGCTCATCGTGGAGATGCTGGATCAGGAGATGTTGGGAATGCCGAGCTGGTTTTAAGCCGAGCTGGACATACCCCTTCTGACATGGCTGTGCATCCTTTGCTTAGTTTGTGATGCTGAACTGGATGCTCGTACCGGTTTTTCCCGAGAACTGTTCGAGTTTACGTTTTTTAATGCTTTCATGCAAAGACAGGAAATATTGAAAGCTTTCATGCAAAGACGCTTTTCATTTTGAATCAAAATGTTGTTTGATCCAAGTTCTACTAGGAATTTTATCCCGTGGGATAAAATTGGTCAACTGATCCTCAGGGAAGGCACGTCCGAGGAAGGCGGGGGCTCGTTTGGTTTCAGTTATATGAACTCTATTCCAACATGGAATGCTTCGGGAGTTCGTATAAAACTCGAGGAACACGATGGATCCTATGTGATTCTGCGTGCAGCTGAGCCCTTTGTCTTGAAATCTTGCATTAAGAAGGAAGCAGAGTGTATTCTTGAAAAAGGGATCCAGGACGATGATGATCCTCCGAGGATGTTCAAGAAGGGAAAGCGCGGGAAGAAGCTCGTAGCCGATGGCCTGAGTTTGTGTGGTGACAATAGCATAAGGCGCATATAGTCGATGTTCCGATTTTCGGAGGGGACTGAGGTAGTTGTGCCAGGCGTGGAAGACCGTTGCGACAATCCTCCTCCGGGTTGTTTTACCATTTACGAGTCATATTTTGACTCATGCTTCCTTACCTTTCCCATCCACATATTAGCGCTACAATTCCTTGCAGATAACCCCGAGGGGGGGGTTGAGAAACTTGTTGGGCCTGATCATTTTATGCTTAGAGTGCAACATCCGGATCGGGGTATGCCATTTGTTGGGGCTCCTTGACGTTAAGACGACAAAGGAACCCAAAACGTATTACATTGCGCCGAAACCGGGTTGGGGGATTTTTCAAGAACACATCAATGAAGGTGAGCTTTGGAAAAGTTTTTTCTTTTTTTTGTCAAGGTTAACGATTTCTCAGTTGAGCCTTGGTTCACGCGAGAAATGATTACCCGTTGGTCGGAAAATAGTAGCTAACTCTTGGTTGGCTAAGATGTTTAATGATTCGTGTGTGTTTAGGAATTCGTGATTACTGACATCTTCGTTTGATGCTTTCATTTTTACAGTTTGTCCTCCTTTCGAAGCAATTCGTCCAGACCTTTATCAAGTATGGATTGCTTCGACTACTTTGGGAAAATTGTGCTGGGACCACTTTTCGTTTAAGAGATTTATCGCAGCACGAGCTTCGAAGAGTGAATTCGATTTGTTCAACTTCTCCACTACTCCCCCAAAGAGAACAACCAGATCCAGGACTATGGCAGGGCAATTACGCGAACAGGAGAAGGCGTATGCAAAGGCAAATAGTGCTGCGCCTCATCTGGATGAGATTGAGGAAGGAGAGATCCCTTCTGTTCCCGAGAACCGTCCATCCGCTTTGGACAAGGGAAAGGGCATCGCTTCGAGCGCGGAGAAGTCCAGTAGGTCTTCATCCAGGAAGAAAGGAACTGAAGCCTCTGGGTTCCAGTTTCATGTTCCTGAGTTCGTAAAAGATGAGAGTTCTCTTGACCCCTGTGAACTTCTGGGTGCTTTTTGCAGACCCGGGGCTGAGGTTATCCCTCCCAACGAACCCCAGAAGAAGAACATCTTCGGGAAGGTTGCCCGGAGAGGTTTCAGAGTAAGAATATTTATTAATGCGCTGTGGCATCGTTTTCTTATTTCTCGACTTAACCTTTTGCTTTTGCTTTTACAGCTCCTCACCATGTAACTGACATGGCCAGCAATTACGAGAAGGAGACCTCGTACTGGACTCAGCAGGCTGAGGAATCCAGAAAGGTTGCTGAGGAGAAATCCGCGGAGGCATCTTGTCTGAGGGACGAGTTTGAGGAAGCCAAAGCTGCTTATACTGAGGAGCTGGACCATATGAAGGCCGAACTGCTCAGGGTGAGGGACGAATCCGAGAGAAAGATGCTGAAGGCTTTCGAGCTGGAGCGGACATCTGCAATGAAGAAGTATCGTCGCAAGGGTGACAGCGCGAGGGCTTTGATAAGCCACATCAAAGAGGCCAGAGAGGAGCTCATCCTATCGGAGACAGTGGCTTTTCACCGGGAGCTTTATGCTTTTTTGAATCTGGGGATAAACCTAAGATCGCAAAATATAAGGGTGAGCTGCTCGACGGGAGGTCGAGGTTTGCTGAGATGAAGGTGAACTTCGAGGGGATGATGGGTACGCTCAAGAGCTACCTGGTTGCCTCACCCCCAAGCGCATACGCTTACTCCGATCTTTGGAGAGGACTCGATGCTCAAGGCTGCAAACGAAGTTGGGGTCTCCAACCTTTCGGGATCAAACGAGGGTGATCCGGAATTCGGGGAGTTCATTTCCCGTTTTGTCTCGGGAAATGATCGCAACTGAGGCGATCTTCTCCTTATGTTATGTACTGGCCTTGTTAGCCACTGATATCCTTGTCTGTATATGTATGCCTTTTGTGTGGGCCTTGTTGTTTGCCGAGCTTTGTCCCGATATCTGTATCGAACTTTTTTAATATGTATTGAGCTATCTATTCTGGTGCCTGTTTTAGTTTTGAGAAAGATAGGATTTCGAATATTTGCTGCAGGAGAGCGGAGTAGTTTGAGGTTTATTACTCCCTCGCGTTTTCCCTAGCATTTATGGGATGCTGAGAAACGTTATAGTAGTTGCAATGCTTTGAGCGTTGATATTTAGTCAGTAGAGACTTGTCATACCTTTAATAGACGAGAATATGTTTGCGTCTAAAGTGTTGATGAGGTTGTGCTAGCGTTGCTAGGAAGCGCTTTATCTGGGCTTACGGTAGGTTAGTGTTTTGAAAACTAAACTGTGCGTCTGTCTGGTTTTAGGGAACGCAAATAGTCTTCGGCTTACCTCCCCGTTTTTTGGACGTTTGAAACCATTTATAATCTCTTCTAGTGGTATACTAGATTGTGTTTCCGAGATGTCGAGACCAGTGTGTCTTGGTTGGCGCTTACCGGGTTGGCGAGTTTACAATGAGGATTAAGGCAGTGCGAGTCTTTTACATTCTGGCATGCCCCTCTTAAAGGCAAACCTAAGAACATCGTCCAGGGTATACCTCTCGGATGTAAGGCTAGGATATAACCAACCTTTTCTTATATAGCGCGCTCCTATATTCGTGCACGGACGTTACTGAACCTTTCCTCCGTATTGGAAATCGGGTTGATGACAAGTTTCGTCCATTGGGGCCAACAATGGTCACAAAAGATTTTGGTGAAACCGGTTTCATTTATTTTGTAGGTTTGCATGCTGGCTCGCGGATATCAGGAACAATATCGATATATTTGTTTAGTTTCCGAGAACTGATCCGAGAGTTTCGTTTTTAGATGATCGTCTCTGGGAATTGAGAGTTCGAAAATCCTTTATCACTAGGAGATCCGGAAGCCTTTTTAAGCTTTTTCAAGCCTTTTGGGTTTGGAATTTTCATATAAATTTGAGATTTCTTTTAAGCTCGGAACTATTTGTGCTCAGAATTAGGAACTTGTTGATTCTTTTTGATTGAAACGTCAAAGTTTTCGATCTTTCGGATTTTCGGGAGTGTCTACGATAGCATGAATGGTGATGAGTGTGTATACACTCCCACTCCCCCCCCCCTTTTTTTGTTTTTGGAGGGACAGCTGTACCTTTCAGAAGATTGGTTGTCTACATACCTCTTTCGAGGATCAAGCCGTCTCGTAGTTCAATGAGTTTTGGATACGGTTTTTTTTTTGCGGCATTTTCTCGAGTCGTTCGGAGTCTAGACTCGAGCTAATGGCGCTTTTTTGGTGTTAAGATGGAGATTAGATCTCCATGTTCTGAACCTGGGATGGTTCGGGTGCATCCTTTGATGCCTTGGAGCTAGTTGCGGAAATTTCGGCTTCCTGGCTTGATGTGTTGTCTCCTCATTAGAAACTTCTTTCGGAGTTTCTTTTCTAGGAGTTTGTCTTACTGATTTCGTCTTGGTCCATTTGGGAGGCGCTTCGTTGCTGATCTCGAGTTTCCGGAATTTGTGTTCTGCTAAGAAACAAACTCAGGATTCATTTTGATTTCTACAAACAGTTTTTATGCCTGTTTTGGTCTGACACTTCAGGCATAAATGATAGGTGGAGGGGATAGCTCGCATCAAGTTAATCCATGGGATCCCCGTGATGACGTTGTAGATGGCTGGATGGTCAGCCACTACGATGTTGACGACTTTGGTAACTCCTCCTACCTGGACAGGGAGTCGGAAGTTACCTAAAGTCATAGTGGTTTTGCCGTAAATCCTGTCGGAGGTTTAGGAGTGGGCTCGATTTTGGAGACGTCGACGTTCATTCTTCAGAGAATTTCTCGGAAGATGACATCGACTGAACTTCCAGTGTTGACTAAGACCCTAGCGACATCGATATCGCTTATCACCAGCTGGATCACAAGTGTATTGTTGTGTGGATGCTGAATTTCAGATGCATCCTCTTCCTCGAAAGTGATCTGGGAGTTATCTCGAGGTGCAGGTTTCGGCCAATTGGTGCTGATTTCTGTCTGCCGTTGGTAAGCTTTGATGGCAGAGATAATATCAGNCCCCCACCCCCCCCCCCCCCATAATCATATGAACTTCCTGCCGGCTGTTTGGTCCAGCCGGTTTCTCGGCTCTTCTTTCGCGTTTTTGAGTTTCCGAGTTAGACCTCTCCGGGGTTTGACTGGGTTCTTCCTCAACGGTATCTTCCTCTTAATCTCTCCCCTCGTGGGCTTCCATCACGAGAAACTTGGCTATATCACCAAGTTTTCCAGCTAAGAGCTTTTGTGTTAGTTTTCATCCAGGGTTGAATGACCGCGTGCCTTATGGTGGTCGCAGTAGGCATTTTCATCCAGGGTTGCGAGTCCTGGTGTTTGAGCTCTTTCCTCGTCGAACTCCTGATTGAGGTCTGGGCGATCCACCGGGGGATGGCCCTGTCCCTACTTGGTAGTTGTGAGCTCCTCCCTTGGTTTCGAAGTTCACGTACTTCTTTCCGGTCGAAGCGCTGGGGCCTGAGGATGTGTTCATGCTCGGGGGTTTAGTCCAGAGCTTCCATTTGTTTGCTCGGATATCCTCCTCGAGCTTGATGAAGCCTGAAGCTCGATGGAGAGCATCTTGGAAGGTTGGCGGCGTATTGAGCGTTATTTCCTCTCAGAAACGCATATCATACCACAACGATCTCTTAAGTGCTTTGAGTGCAGTTCTGTCGCTGACTCCATCGATCCTCGAGACCACGATTTTGAATCGCTCAATGAAGTTCTTGAGGGATTCGTTCTGGCCTTGAGTAATTATCCAAAGGTCAGCATCCGAGGTCTGCTGATTTATTAACATCGAATACTGCTTGAGGAAAGCCTTCGAGAGCTGTGAGAAGTTGTCGATGGAGTTCCTCTCGAGTTTCGAGAACCATTCCAAGGCATCACCTTTGAGGTTTTCGACGAACAAGAGGCAGTATCCTGCGTCTTCTTCGTCCTTTATGAATCTGGCACGTCCCATGGCTATCCTAAAGGACGTTAAGTGGGCCTTGGGATCAGTATTCCACCTTCCCATAATCGGATAGTTTTGCTGCGGTGATGCGATCCGTGAATGGTGTCTTTTGAGATTCTTCGGGGACACGATCAATCTCAGGTGCAGCGCTTGTTGCGCGATGGACTTGAGACTTGACCGTCCTCATCTCATCGGCTTCTTGGTCTAGCCTTTTACACAATTCATCGATCTCGCTTTCCTGGTGGCTTGCTGGAGATCGTCTTCTTGCTCTTGTAAGATAGCAAGCTCTTCTTCCGTCAGATCATTCTCATGATCGGAGAGGTTCTCCTCGCCCTCGGGATGATCACCAGTAGCTTGATCATCTGGAGAGGGATTTCCTTCAGTGTGTGTTGCATCGGTAAGGATGCTTGTTGCAGTTGTGTTCCCAGATCGTCGGATCAGGGGTACACTCGTAGGGTTGATCCTACGTGTCGACGGAGTATTTTTCGTGTTGTGACGTGGATTACGTCTCAGACCCATGACCTACCGGGGTTCCGAAGTCGAGACGCCTTCCTCGACGGGGATTGGCTCTGGACTCAGCTTCCTTGTGGAGGTTTTCCATCTGTTGGTTCAATGAATCGTTGAGCTTTGCTTGCTCCACCTTCTTCTTCAGTAAATCTTCAAGAGAGGATCGAAGTTGTGAAATCAGGGTTGGGGTATCCTCCTCTCGGTTTCCTGCTCCGGACGAATTTAGATCCGTCGGGATTAGTTCTTCAGCTGCCATGAGGTTTGATCTAGGGAGTTTCGCCTTTGAGAGTAAAGAGTTCACGTACCCCCCTCCTTTTAGCACCAAACTGTGGGAACCGAGATTCATCTTAATGTATTTGTGGAAAGTTGTTGATATGAGAAACCGAGAATCTTGGGGAAAAAGACGAAAATAAGAATAAGAGATCGGAAAAGGCAACTAGGGCAAAACCGAAAAAGAAAATAAGAAATCGAGAAGAGAATATTGCTGATTTTATTTTTAGATGCGTAATAAGGTGTTTAAGGTATGTAAGATTGTGTTATAAGAATAAAAATTTCGATCTATATTTATACTAGACAACTTTAAGTCCTAAGCAGCCAAAATCTCGATGTGGGACTTGCGTCTTTTCCTTTTTCCCACCGTCTTTTCATTAAATCCTCGAGAATCTTCCAGAATCTTTGGTAGGTCGGTTAGGCTTTAGGTGGGTCTTTTCACCAGCTCGACCCAACTTTCATCCTTCATTTTCTGCTTTAGCGGTTTCCTCGGTTTATAAAAATTTTACGAAAACATCGATCAGCTCGCGGGAAGCTCCCAAATATGAAGAAAGAAGAAAGATTGGACAAGATGCAGGAAGTCGTCCAGCACGGCATTCCTTGGTATCGGGAAATGCCGAGCTGGTCAATCTTTCCATAATTGTCCACCCAGCTCGGCATTTGATACTAAGGGGGATCTTCCGACGGCTCGCTGAACGCGCTCAACTTGGCATCTTAGAAGGAGGAAGCCAGCTCAGAATTTTGCAGGGGAAAAAATGCCGACCTGACTGCTCAGCACCATCCAGCTCGGCATCCTGCAAGAAGAAGATACCAAGCTTCCCGTCCGTTGCTGTCCAACTTGGTGTTTTTCGCACCAATGGGACATGAGGAAGCAACCAACTCGGCATTTCCAGGGAAACAGCCAGCTCAGCATTTCTTACTGACCAAAATGCCAAGCTGAGCACCCTCAATGCCGAACTGACAGCATTCTGCTCGAAGAATCGCGACTCTTATTAGTTTTTTTCGGAAAAATCGCTTGGAAAAAGGACGATCAGCTGGACATTCAGGAGAATGTCAGCCAGCTCGGCATTTCTAAAAGGGCAGAATGCCGAGCTGGACAGCTCACTTCCAAAGTGCTGAGCTGACATCATTCTAATCGAAGAATCACGACATTTGTCGGGTTTTGGGACAAATCGCTCGGAAAACAGGACGAGCAGCTGGACATTCAAGAGAATGTCAGCCAGCTCGGCGTTTCTGGCTGGGAATAATGCCGAGCTAGTCAGCTCACCTCCAAATGCCGAGCTGACAGCATTCTGCTCGAAGAATCACAACTTTTGTCAGTTTTTCGGACAAACCGCTCGGAAAACAAGACGATCAGCTGGGAATTCGAGAGAATGTCAGCCAGCTCGGCATTTGTGGATGGGCAGAATGCCGAGCTGGTCAGCTCACCTCCAAAATGCTGAACTGACAGCATTCCACTCGAAGAATCACGACTTTTTTTTTCGGACAAACTGCTCGGAAAACAGGACAATCAGCTGGACATTCCAGAGAATGTCAGCCAGCTCAGCATTTCTGGCTGGACAGAATGCCGAGCTGGTCGTCTCACCTCCAAAATGCCGAGCTGACAGAATTCTACTCGAAGAATCGCGACTTTTATCGGTTTTTCGGACAAACCACTCGGAAAACAGGACGATCAGCTAGATACTCAAGCGAATGTCAGCCAGCTCGGCATTTCTGACTGGACAGAGTGCCAAGTTGGTCAGCTCACCTCCAAAATGCCGAGTTGGCATCATTATGCTTGAAGAATCGCGAGTTTTATCGGGTTTTCGGGAAAATCTCTTGAAAATTAGTTTTTCGTATCATTTTCGCGAAGTTATCGACAAAATAGTTTGAATATAGCTATTTTCCGAATATTGATATTCTTTTTCGAGAATATCCAAATATGGAAGGTTATTCTGATATTCAAACATTTTAATTTTTAATTCCGGAAAGGCGGGTTTTGACCCCAACACCCACTTTTACCACAAGGTTCCACCGCATGTAATTTTGAATATCTAAAATGAAACTGAAAATTTTGAACAAAGTTAAAATCTTGCTTTGTTTCAGAAAGAAACAAAAAAACCGGTTTATATTTAAATCAAATATCTCTAAATGACTTATTATCCATTTACTACTGAAACCTTAATAATTCAAACTCAAAATTTTTATTCTTGAAAATTATCTATACGCAAAATATATCTTAGGTTTGAAGAATTTACCCAATCATATATATTTATTCCATCTATTATAAGAAAATCACCATAAAATAATCAACCATGCGAAAAGAATCAAAATTTAAATGAAGTACCATCTATGAAGAAATCTCAATATTAATTTTGCTGTATTTGAGGACATCCAATACCACCTTAATCACTATACACATTATGAGAAAAACCATCATGGGACAACAGTTTAATGAATTTTTTTTTATTTGACAAAACATTTAACTAACATAAACGAACTATATAATGAATGTGATATTCTTGTCAATTATACGTACACCATGGGAAGTTAATTCAGCTTAATAGAAATCAAATCAAGCTCACCGTCACCAAAAATAATAAAATAGCGCCTCATATCACCAAGAAGCAAGCATGAGTTCCCCATTATTCACCTTCATCGCATCTCCTTAGCTAAGTGAAGCTTTTTCTTGGGGTTCATTTTTCCACTAATCACTTGCATCGATCCTTTATGATTGCTTCATCATCTAGTTCTTCTGTTCATCTCACTACTAATTACCTTGACTGATTCTTTTTGATAGGTTCAGTTTCAGTTTCGAAACTTTGTGATTATTTATTTTCAGTGTTTGTGAATAATGAAACTGACACATTTTGGTTGTTTAATTTGTTTTGTATAGTATTATGTATAACTAGATATGGACCCACTTGATAATGGGGGTAAACATTAGAATTAATATTAAAATTCATGTTAAATTATTTAAAATGATTTCTTATAATCTGCAAGTAAAAAATCCTAGAAACGTGTAAAACATAGCCTCTAAATAAAAGAAAAGTTTTAAGTTTGATTTTAAATACTATTATACCATATAAAACTAAAATATAATTTAGGAACAAATAAAATTTTGAATAAATTCTCTGAAAAAATTTTAGATATCTATCTTTTATAATTTTAAAAATATTTATATATAAAATTTGCTTTTGTAGATTTTTTATTAAATTATATTCTCTTAAAATATTTATTATTATTCTTTTTATAAAAAGATTTGTAATCCTTTTAGTTTAAGATTTTTTAAAACAAAAAATTACTATTCAATTTTTTATATTTATAAAGGAAAAAACACATAACTTTCCTTTTAAGGATTAAGGTAGGAAAATAAATTTTATATAATCTGTAAACAAATAATAAATATACTTTGAAGATTAATATTTTATTTCTTTTATTTATCTATATATATATAAATTATTATTCTTACGGCACATGTTAAAATCTTTAATGATCTTATTGCTACTTATCATGATTTTGTAATAATTAGATGGGTTCATTATTTCCTTGATGATATCTTTTTCTGAAAAATATTTAAATAATTCAAATTAGAAGTGAAAATAGAAAATTAAGATATATAAATGAAAATAAATATATTAAATAACTAAATGTTATATAAATATAGATGCAAATAACAATATAGACTCACTATTAAATAAAAACGTATTTAATATTAAACAAACTTTTATATTATTTTAAATTTAAGTAATTAAATTTTACTAAATCTCTTAAATAATAATAGAAAACTATTATATTACCTTTGCCGAAAGATAATAACATGATTAAAATCAGAATTCAGAAAAAAATTTAGTTTCAAAAGATGCCGCCAAACAAATTGCACTCTGATATGTTTTGATTAAAACACTTGTCATGATGATAACAATGTTGTCACTTTCGTTTCGAACAGCACAATATTTATCTTCTAATTGTTATACTTGTTCAGCCCATATTGTTGCTAATATTTAAACTCCACTTTCAATATATAAAAGTAAAATTTAAAATTAAATAGGAAACTTAAATTATCAGAAAATTAAAATTTTCAGTTCAAATCAATTGTAAAAAGAAAACAATTTTTTTTCCAATTTAAATCAATTGAGAAAACAAAAATTAGAAAAGGAAATTTCAGAAATTAGAAAACTAAATTAAAATTTTCCATTTAAAATAAATTAGAAAAGGAAATTAAAATTTAAATAGGAGATTAAATTTTTCCAATTTAAAGCAATTTCTAAAAAAAAAATTAGTAAATGAAATTTCTAAAAACTAAAAATAGAAAACAAGTTAATTTTATTCCAATTTAAATTAATTCATAAAAAAAAATTAGGAAAATGAAATTTCAGAAAAATTAAAAAAATGGAAATTTAATTTATCAAATTTAAATCAATTAGAAAAGGGAATTAATTTATAAAAAGAAATTAACTTTTCCAGTTTAAATCAATTGAGAAAACAAAAAAAAGGAAACAAATTTTAGAAAACTGAAAAATAGAAAAATAAATAAATTTGTTCCAATTTAAATAAATAGAGAAAATGAAAAATAGAAAAGCAAATTTCAGATAACTAAAACTAGAAAGAAAAAAAATTAACGTTAGGAAAAAACATAACCTTTAATGAAAAAAGCAACATAAAAAAGAAAAAGTTCAGATTTAGATAATTGTATTAGAAAAACATACATTTCTAACAATAAAGTTAAAATTATTATTCGAAGAGTTGGTGTGGCTTAGTTTTTGCCATATTTTTAATATAGCCGATTACATCTATAAAGAAAAAATATGATTATTTTAATGTTTATTATAATAAAACATATAATTTTAATACAGAAGAAATAATATACCGTATCAATTGTTTACAACAGCATTAACGTAAAGATACAATTGATGAGAAACAAATAATTAATGCACTAACATAAAGATACAATTGATGCCCTAACATAAGATATGAAACAAATATAGATGCACTGCTATAGATATAAACAAATATAATATTGAAAATCAATAAAAGAATGAGAAAATATACCTAATATTTTTAAATGTTGTGTTATTGTGTTTGATGAAAGATTATGAGAGAATATATAAATTTATATAGAGGTGACTGTTTCTAACTTTTTGGGGTTTATGATTTATTAAAAAAAAAGTAAATTACTTTAATCCTTTTTTGGTTTATAATTTACTTTTAAAAACGTAATTTACATTTTTGATTATTTTAATTATTTTTTTATAATTTACCTTTTTAAAAGGTAAAATATTTTTTGACTACTTTAACCAATTTTTTTGTTTATAATTTCCTTATATAAATTTTCTGTTTTAAAAAAATTGTAATTTTATAATTTTCCATTTTTTTCCTTTTTTATTTTCCTTTTTTTATTTTCCTTAATAATTTTAAGATTTTAACAAATAAATATATTTTAACACATGTCAATATCCTAAATAATTAAACTGCCACTTGTCACGATCTTATTAATTGTTAAATTTAAAGGATCCAACTTTATATAATAAGATCACTCAGCTTATCGAGAGAAAAACTTTGTGAAAATAAAGAAATGTAGACTGCCAATGACTGTTTCGCTTAGGAGGATTGGGCCACCAAACACGTTGGATGGGTCTACAAAATCTGTGAAATTTGGATCCAAAAAGAGTTAGAAGGAAAGAATTACTCAAAAATTTGGAAAACAATAATCTTTCACGTTTTAACTATTTTGTCCATAGGTCCACCCGACCAGCCCGCTATTAACTCAGGATAAATTTAGACAACATCCAATTGGACAAAGTTAATAATGGCCAAAATCAAAACCACCCAGATATTAGAGAACTGAGCTTCACCCATGAATTAATCGATTCTTACATTCATATATTTGTAAAGCCGATAAAATAATTTGTGCTATACATTTTATTGTTTTTTTCTTGGCAATTTGAAAATTTCATTACTTGGCTCACTCAATTTTCTCTTTACACATCTTCAACTACAAAAAAAAAATAATTCTTAAATTAAAAAAGAATACCACAAAATTTCCATCAAATAACATTCTGTAATACTGCAAAGCTTTTTTTATTGACTACCGAAGAAACAAGCAAGCTGTTAATGTAATCAGCATAAGAAAACAAAAATCAATCAAAGACAAGGAAAAAAAAAAGACAAAAGATAATCACAAACTGAAATAAAAGATAAAACAAACCAAGTTTACTCAATATAAACTAATTATAGACACACCACAAAGACAACATCCATAAAGATTAACCAAATAATAAGAAAGATAACAAAACATATTTACTTTTTTAAGCACCCTAATAGCTGCGCTACTTGAATCAATTAAAAAAATGTAAAATAAAATAAATAAAAAAATACAAATTGAAAACCACAAGAGCAAACTTAAAAAAAAAAATGGAACAGTAACATAGTCAAAACAAACTAGAGATAAAAACATAATCAAGTCTCAAGTATTTTTGTGTGTGAATAATCGAGAGAAATCTCCCGTTTTATTAAGAAAAAAAACAATCTACAGCCTCACGTCTCTTATCCTTAGCGGACCATACAAATCATCCTCCACTAACAAAGCAAAATCAGCAGGAACAACATCAAAAACATGAATGCCTAAGAGTTACGAGAAATCATAGGTAGCCTAACTATCAGTAAGACGATTCACTTCCCCATACACATGCATAATACGAATTAACCAATCCCTTGAAATGAAGCCATGACACAAGCATACCTGGAATGACAAGGGATAAGAAGCAGCAATCACTGTCTGAATCAACCTCTAACTCCAAGAGCCTGATTCCCTTATCCCAAGCAACACAAAGACCATAATAGACGCCCCAAAGTTCAGCCAACGGTGCAGAACAACAACCAATGTTCACTGCAAAACCTCGTTGCCATTGTCCCTCACCATCTCGAATTACTCCCCCTGCTATTGCAAGCCCCGGATTCCCACGTGAGGCACCATCAGTATTCACTTTATACCAGCCAAGAAGGAACCTTTCCCATTTAACCTCTCATTTGTTCCTTGGTGCAAGTTCCAATTGTTCTTTCTCTCTCCGATTTGCCAAATTAAATTCCTCTGTTTGCTTCTTAATGAACGGGACTCTATCCTTACACAAACGCTTTTCGCCAAACAAGTTTCCACAGCGCCATTTCCATTCCCACCAGATCACAATAGAAAACATTGTAGGCCAAGAACCTGTGTTAGTCTTACCCTCGAGACTTGATAGATTGTTATAGAGCCATTCAAGGAGAGTTTTCTCGAAAAACTTCTGCCTCTTAGCCTAATCAAGTCCAAGTATAATCCAATTAATTTATTATTAAAAAATAATGAAAACAGTATATGGTATATTTAAAAGCAAAATACTGACAAAAAGGAAAACAATAAATACAAAACAAACCACAAAAAATAATAGTATACAAAAAATACACCAAAAAACATATTAAAAATAAATTAGCATTAAAAAAAAATAAAAAACAGTATTGAAACTAGGGAAATTGCAGTGTATACACAAAAACTATAGTGTATTTAGTTTTCGTAAGAAACAACTGTTGATACACTGTTACATTTTAATAAATACGGTCGCACCCCTTCTACATAGATTATCAAATTAATATAGGTGTATATACTTGTATATTTGTGCAGACCAACAATGATGAAAAGCTAAGAAACTTTATGTTTGCCAACTTATCATATTAATAAACGCGACGGTTCTATGCGACGATTACTTACACCGTTACATACAATTTATAACTTCGATGGTTATCAAACTAGCTGTCAAGTAAACAGTAAATCTCCGATATCCTTTGATTTCTCCGTCAAAATTCAAACCGTGTAATTTCAAAAATCAAATATCCTGCGGTAAATACAGTGACCCTACGCAAACTCGTCCACTGTACCCTGAATCGCAAGACGAGGTAAATATACTCCATCTCTGTTTCAGTTTTTATTTGTAGTGTATACGAAATTTAAATTACAAATTTTGTATTAACTAATTACAGTTAAATTCCAGATAACAATGCGTGCGAGACTAGTAGACTCGCCACCGGGTTCTCCATCTTCTGAAACCCCCGATTTACCACCGCGAATGTTCGCCGCCGGTGAAGAGCCAAAGGGGCTTAGGGTTACGGCATACCACACATCAACTCCGATTCGAACTGTTCTCAAAGCGCTAACCGAAGATGAGGTACAGTTTCTTCGTAATTCCGCATTTGCAAGTTTATTTCTCTTGTCAACGAACCCACATTATCCGGCCGATTTGGGAGCTTTTTAATGTCGAGCCAATTAAAGACGAAGAAGAAGCATGAAGTATGGTTTTTTTTTTTGCGGGTAAACCAGTTAGATATTCGTTGAGAGAATTTGCCTTAGTCACGAGTCTCCGATGTGGAAAGTACCCAAAGAAATCGAAAAGAGGTTGAGGAAGAACATAACAGAGAAGCCATACTGGCCATCTCTATTTGGTAAGTGTGAGTCGATCACGGCGGTGGAAGTTATTAAGATGCTAAAGAAGAACACCGTAGCGGACAAGGATATTAGGCTGAAGTACGCATGCCTTGCTCTACTATCATATGCTGTGCTTCCCACAAACACACCATCCGAAGATACATAAAGAACATTCTGAGCTTACTAAGGATTTTGATGAATTTTTTGCGTATCCTTGGGGGAGGCTTTCGTTTGACTTGTTGATGAAAAACATGAAAGAGAGGAACGAGATATCACTATCGTAAGATACAATAGCTGTCCCTGGTTTTGCTCTGTCTCTACAATTGGTTATGGCCGCAGCGGTGCCTGCATTGAAAGAGGTTGTGGAAGAACGATCTGCATCTTCCGGATCAGATGAAGAAGATGACGAAGAAGAAGATGGGCAAACACCAGCTACGTCATCTGTCAGGATTACACTTAGTCCAGGACATGCAAGGTCTCTCAACCAAGATTCTCAGGTACTTGTCAATTCATTAATAAGTTACCACATTCACATATTACATGATAACATATAACTTATCAATAACAGTTCGTGTTATATATATTATATAATGTTGTCACAATTAATGGTTTAGTGTGTATATGTTTTATGTTATACCGCTAAATTAGTAGACTAACACTTACTATACATTTTTGCAGATTGTGGTTGAGTCCATACTCACTGATGATTCTATTAATCACATATCAGTTCACGAGTTTGGTTGGTCAGACGAGGAGGATGATTCGAGAGTTGACAATCTGGTTAAGCTTATTACAGATAGGCAAAGCTTTTCAAACTCGATGTTCACCGGAGGAGCGAGTATGGTAGATGTTATTCAAATGCGAGAGGAAGCAAAAGCCAAGAAGGCTGCTGACATGGAAGCAAAGAGAAGAAATAAAGGAAAAGCAGCGGTGGGTTCTAATCTTGATGTAGATAATATGAAAGCTGAGCAAGTGTCTGCTATGGTAGTTCATAATATGAAATCTGAGTTCCGAAGGCTTGAGGAGAAGGTAGATTATTCTATTAAACATGTTTCTGATTTGAAGAAAGCATTTCATGCATTCCAAAAGGATATAAAGTCACAGACTGGTTTCGAGTTTGGGTTGGTGCACGAGGCAATTGTTCACAGCTATAAACAGTTGTTTGATGCAAAAATAAAGTCAGCTACTGATGTTCAAACTTCGCCAGTTACCAATAATGATGCACATCATGTTGGTCAATCATCTCCTATAGTTGATGTCACCAGGACTCCTTCTGTGCCCAATGATGCCACCGATCACATAATCTCTGAAGTTCTCTGCAGTGTAAACGCTTGCAATCGAAGCAGTCCAGATACGACAAGGCAGTCTGTATGTCCAAACTGCATTAATCATCTAAGTAATATGTTTAACATATAATGTATGCGATGTTGGCTAACAAATATATTATCGATTTATATTGTAGCCGGTCAATGATACGATAAACAACAGTGGTGGTAATCTAATTTTGGAAAATGACCCTCCATGTGGTGCAACATGTGTTGGTCAAGCTGATGCATGTCCGAAAGATACGGAGATGGAGGTAAACCATTCAGTATACAAACAATATTTCAATTGGTTGGCTATCACATTTATTATCTATATTTCCCATGTTAGGATGTCGATGGTATAATAGGCAACATCGGTGGAGATATCAATACGACCAGTAATGTTGGACAAAGTGGTGCAACATCCGGTGGTAACGATGATGCACGAATGGAAGTTGAGAACGAGGTATTACTCTTAGTTTTATCGGTTTTAATGTTTTATATTGTTGGTTAATATAATAAATATGTGGTGACAGTTAGATGGACGGTAATGATGGATCTATTGCTCAAAGATCAGTTTTTGAAGATGATGCCCACATGGAAGGTGATGGTATAAAGATATTTTATTATTATCAATATTTAACTAATTTAATATACATATAATTTCGAAATTGTGTGTATAACACCATAATTATCTATATTTAACTCGGTAGCATGTGGATTATATAATTGGCAACGTCAATTCGTCCACTATACAGTCGGCCACTAAGGACGGCCCAATTGGTGCAACATATGGTGGTACCGATGATGCTCGTAGAGAAGATGATATCGAGGTAATCGTATTATTTTCAGGATCTAAAGTTTTATATTTTGGGTTATGATAATAATGATAAGTTGAAAATCAGAATGAAGATACGGAGGGACCAAGTGGACCAAAATCAGTTGGTGAAAATGATGAACACATTGAAGGTGATTGTGTGGAGGTATTTTTCTTATCAAAATATGTGAAACTAATTCAATATGCATAAAAATTATACAGTGATTGTATAACACATTTATTATCTACATTTCCCATGTTAGGCTGAACAAGATATAGTTGACAACATCGATGAAAATGTAAAATCGACCAATAAGGACGTTCCAAGTGGTGCAAAATCGTTTGTTAACGATGATGGACGTAGTGAAGCTGATAACGAGGTAATCATATTATATTCATCTGTACACATGTTTATATGTTTTGGTTCGGATACTAATAAATAGTTAAAAAGCAGATTGAAGCTAATGAGGTACCAAGTGGACCAAAATCTCTGGGTGAAGCTGATGAACCCATTGAAGATGATTCTATGGAGGTATTTTGCTTATCATAATATGTGAAACTAATTAAATATCCATAAACATTATACGGTGATTGTATAACAATTTTTTTATTTACATTTCACATGTTAGGCTGACCAAGATATAGTTGGCAACATCGATGGAAAGGTAAAATCGACCAATAAGGACGGCACAAGTGGTGCAACATCTGGTGTTAACGATGATGGACGTAGCGAAGATGATAACGAGGTAATCCTCTTATATTCATCTGTACACATGTTTAGATTTTTTGGTTCGAATACTAATGAAATGGTACAAATCAGATTGAAGCTACTGAGGTACCAAGTGGACCAAAATCGGTGGGCGAAGCTGATACAAATATGGAAGCTGATTCAATGGAGGTAATTAGATTCTACTCATATGTGCAACTCATTCAATATACAGCTAATTTATAAGGTGTTTGGCTAACATATTTATTATCTATAATAAATATATTAGGGTGCAAGTGCATCAAAATCGGTTGGTGAAGATGATGTTCGTATACAAGATGACTTGATGGATGTATATATATATTCATAATTTCAAATTGTTTGAAAGTTAGAAGATAACCTCATATGTAGAAATCCGATGTTCCATTTACAGGATCGGGATGGATGGATATTATCTGCGGGCCCGTCTTTCTCAATCGGTCTTACTCAAGAGAAGGTTATGGAAGGCCACCTTTCCGGTCACCCAGGACAGCAAACTATTGATTTCACTAGGAAGTTCAGTGAGCTTTGTGAACAAATAAAGAAAAATTGCAAGGTATTTGCGTATGTCCTCACATGTTTAAATATGACCAAATACTGTAACTGACACAATTATATAAATACGGTGGAATATGTATTGTATAGCACAATCAAAGTTGGTGGGATCAATATATGCAACAAAGATTTCGATGCGATAACTGTAAGAACCGAACTTTTATCAGCCAAGGTATGTGCGATATAATAGATGATAATACATTTGTTATCTGTAATCCCATTCATTTGGTTTTAGACATTTTAAGGAGGACATATATAGGTAAGATATGTGTACTATATTATAATAATGTTGTTATCTGTAATATGCTGAATTTGGATATATACAGTTTACTTCGGACACATATAAGTAAGATCGTAGTATTATATGATAATAATTTTATTATCTGTAATCTATTTAATTTGGTGTTAGACAGTTTATGACATATATATATAAGATAATACTAATATATGATAATACATCTGTTATCTCTAATATACTGAAGTTGGGGTTATACATGTGTATGGCATATGTATGTAATATAATACTGGGGACAAATACGATATGATATGTATTTATTGATGTTGGGTTTTCCAGATTGTTGATGCGCTCATGCATTATACCAGATCAATGTTCCCCACCGATGGACAGCAAGGAGATTGGAAGTGGGTTACCTTTTTTTATTCTAAGTTTGCTCCGTGCATTGCAAAAGCGTTAACCAAGTTCTCAAACGCCCGATGTAAAAACACTTATCGATTTCCGAGAGAGCTGCTCAGGTATTTCAAAAGTTGTGGTCAAGGTATATTGTTTGCCCAATGCTACTATTTTCCGTACACAGTGGACAGAAAGCATTGGGTTGGCATATGTATTGACATGTTGCAGTCCATACTTGTATTGGACTGCAACATATCGCTTCGCAGTGACGCTGGGATGGCAGTCGCTCTTACCCCAATTGGAGAGATGTTTCCATACATTCTGAAGCACGCTGGCCGGTGCTTAACCGTTAGAGACCTAATGCCATTACAAGTTGAAAGATCGAAGCTATGTCACACAGAATAGCTGTTCTGCTGAGTCTGCAATAACATTGGTATTGCTCATTCAAGTTCATGCGACTGGAGGAGATGATATATGTAGATGCATCACACCTGACTCCCTCGATGCAGATACACAGAAATTGGCTGTCTTATTGTACGACACATTCAAATAGTTTAGATGTTGTGAGAGTGTTTATGTAGTTTGAGAACTTAATTTATATAAGTAACTAAAACTAACGCAGTCGAATGTAGTTGTACGTTAAATCTGTTGGACATTGTATTCTACTTATAAATTTCAGAATTGTTTGCCCTTAATATGTCGGATATAATATTAATCGGATTAAATTTGTTTTATCTGATAACAAATACGTTCACAAATAACAAACAATGTTGTGCATCTCTCAAGAAGTTGTACATTTCTCATTAAGTTGTTTATTTGATGTTATGCAAATATTGATAAAGATGGTGTAGGTATAGAGTTTATTGTTTAGGGTTTAGGGTTTATATTGTAGTGTTTAGGGTTTAGTGTTTATGATTTATATTGTAATGTTTATTGTATAGTATATAAGGGTTAGGGTTTATATTGTATTGTTTAGGGTTTATATTCTAGGGTTTAGGGTTTAGGATTTTGTTTTTATGGTTTAGGGTTTAGGGGTGAGGGTTTAGGGTTTAGGTTTTTATTTTGATGGTTTAGTGTTTTGTGTTTAGGATTTATATTGTACGGTTTATGGTTTATAGTTAATGGGTTAGGGTTTATATTATAGGGTTTAGAGGTTAGGGCTTAGGGTTTATATTTGAGGGTTTAGTGTTTAGGGTGTAGGGTTTATATTTGAGGGTTTAGGGTTTAGGGTTTAGGGTTTATAATGTAGGGTTGACAGTTTATATTTGAGTGATTATGGTTTAGCTTTATATAATTGTTTATAGGGTAATTGGTTACATATATAACAGTTCATTAATTTTTGTATCATATAAGTTCACATACATGGATAAATATTTTGTTATCAGAATATAATAATAACTATTTAGTTATCTGATATGATAAATAACTATTTTTTGTAGCCGATAACATTTATCTTGATTATGGTCACTTATTAGATACTGACAATATGTTAAAGCAGGACAACAAGAATAATTAACATCACTACTGAACCCATTATGACTTCAACATTCCAACGATTAATGCTGTCACAATTATAAACACACCCCATGAAATAAAGACAAATTTAGTTAGTAATTGTTCTCTTCCCTTGGCAGTCATTACATCGTGTTCAAGCATTTTCTTATCCGCATCTTCGATTCCTTGTAAGGATACTCTTTCAGATTCGTCTGTTACCTCACTCCTAACTTGATTGGTGAGTACTCGCATAGACTCTCTAAGCTTATTGATTTTTCCTCTCTAACGCCGGATCTCATCCCTGGCCTCTATCAAACTCAGTTTCTGCCACCCATGAAGCTTTTCCTTGTCAGCCCATAGAACGAATCCATGTGCATCACATCTGTAAAATCTCCCTCTTGGGTTCTCATCTGTGCACGCTTTCAACAATATCGTATGTCTGTGGCAGTGGCAAAAAGTTGGATCAACGTTACCGGAAATCGGGTGAGATGAGTTGGAAATTGAACCGGAGCTTTGGCTTTGTTCTATACCCAGCTATAGAATACTACCTGTAAAGTTGAATATTTGTAAAAATAAATGAAATCTGCATATGAGAGAGACCAAATAAAAAGTTAGGGTTTTTGATTTGTGGATATATATAAAAAGACAATGAGCGTAAGGGTACTACCGACTTTTAGCAAACATAGCACGTGTTTGTGTATTGGAACGTTATTGATTAAAAACGAATTTTTATACTAATAATGAAATAAATTGGATAAACGATTAATTATGTTGCTAACTTATGTATTATACATAAATACATTACCCATAACTAGGAAGCAATAAACATGAAACAAGCAGCCATACCTAATAAACAGTACACCCTAAACCCTAAACCATAAAATATATACCTTATTCACTAAATTCTAAACCGTTTTCCATAAATATAAACCCTATTCCCTAAAATCTAAACCCTATTCCTTAAAATATAAACCCAAAACCGTAAACCCTCAAATATAAACCCTAAACCCTAAACCCTTTTCCTTAAATATAAACCCTTTTCGCTAAAATCTAAACCCAATTCCCTAAAATCTAAACCTTATTCCTAAACCCTAAACCATTTTCCCTAACTATAAACCCTTTTCCTAAACCCTAAACCCTTTTCCCTAAAATCTAAACCCTATTCCTAAACCCTAAACCATATTCCCTACATTATAAACCCTTTTCGCTAAATATAAACCATATTCCCTAAAATCTTAACCCTATTCCCTAACATCTAAACCATATTCCATACAATCTATACCCTATTCCATACATTATAAACCATTTTCTCTAAATATAATCCATATTCAGTAAAATATAAACCCTATTCCTTAAAATCTAAACCTTATACCTTAAAATCTAAACCCTATTCCCTAAAATATAAACCATATTCTCTAAAATCAAAATCCTATTCGATACAATATAAACAAGAGTCCCTAAAATTAAAACCATATTAACTCAAATATAAACCTTTAATACAAAAACAATTCAATATACGATACAACGTCATACATATACCAAATCAGTTACTTATATAGCCGTGTCCATTAACCACTTTGAATATTACATAAACCGTTTACAATGCACACCCAAATTTGATATCAATAATAATTTTAACAGCTAACTTATTTATTATCAGTAGACAACATTAATAACCGGATACTTATTGTAACTTATTATAACCGATAAGCGATAATGAGTCGTACTTTATTTATAAACACGGGTTCATTACATGTAAACCTGCCTTATTCAACATCTGGGATACCTAACTTTATATAGATATTACACATACATTTGTCTGCCCCAGGTACAGTAACCACCTTTCCTTCACACACCTTTCAAACTGATACCCTTTGTCAACTCCACACTAATTATTTCGTATCTTCATACACCATTGAAACATGTCTGAGTAATCCTATATTGGCATCTTGCATGTTGCACGGTTGAGTCCAATTTGGTTGCATCGACTGCATACCGTCCGCTTCTTGCATGTTGCACGGTTGAGTCCAATTTAGTTGCATCGACTGCATACCGTCCGCTTCTGCAGTGTCTTCTTCTTCTATAATAAAATATGTTACCGGTTAATGAGTATGTTTACGAATAAGTATATTTGTAACCATAAACAATTATCTTACAGTAAATTCTCCTCGTGATATGAAATGCTTTTTACGTGGCCTACCAGGTGGACGGCGTGTGAGAGGGGGATATAAGGTAATCGCACCTATCGCGTTTGTCAGATCTGGTACATCGTTTGCTTTTATCACGGGATAAATACGCCCTTGGTATGCACATGTAAGACTGGCCGTAGTGTACTCTTTAGCTACCAGTGAGTCTACTCGTTGCTTCCCCTTAACCGCTGCGGCAATTGCGTGAGTGCACGGTATTTTAAGCATCTGGAACTCGAAGCAGCTGCATGATTTATCGGCTAGATCAACATGGAATGTCTTCCCATCTTTCTCTCGAACCTCATACTCAAATTCGTTCATTCTCTGTATTTTATACCCTCCAGCCTTGTCAAAGTTAATGACCAGATGTTCCATCACGCGGGGAGTAACGGTATCCAACACACGGTTTTCTATATCGCGGCGGTTGCAAAACCAGCTCATCAACTTGCCGCGAATGTATTCAACCAACGGCACAAGGCGATACTCTCTTGATTCACGTAGTACAACATTCCAAGATTCTGCAATGTTCGAGCTCATTATATTGTACATGTTCCCACGAAAATGCGACCTACTCCAGTGACTTAGGCCTATGTCAATCAAGTAATCAGCACAAGTTCGATCCATTATCCGAATTTCTTGAAAAATAGTGTACAACTCAGCTATGCGGTATGCCCTGGCAGCTCTTGCCACAAGATATCTAAGGTGTCTGTTTTTGAAATAACTCCTAATGTTTCATTTGAGGTGGACAATGCAAGCACAGTGACCCGCACTTGGATAAACCTATTCGACCGTAAATATATATAATAGCCAATAAATTAATTGTTATCCGCATAATAAATATATTGACATAATAAATATATTGACCCTCTTGCATAATCTATAGTAATTTCTCTCGATCTCCATGCTTTCCAATATGAGATTCTGACGTCATGATCCCCTTGCATCATCTTAATAATATCGTTTGGACGAGGGCCTCCACTTGGTCCGCCATATCTTGGCCTTATAACTTCTCCAATCACATTGGATGTTGCTTATCTCTCATACCCAGTTCGGTCATCTACTGTGCATCGATGGATTAGTGTCAATTTCCGCACCTCGAAAAGTTCAGAGCCAGATACCCGGACTGAATAAACTCGCTATGGATAGCCTAGTCCGGTATACTGAACAACCATTCCCTCACGTGTAGATCATGTGCAACGGTAACGGAATTTGTTATCAATTGCATATAATGCAATGTGCAGCTTAAATGCATCTCGGTTTTTAAAAACCATACCGACGACGATTTGTTTGGGGTTGTTGTTCACATATTCTCCTACAAATTGATGGAACTTTTAATTAGGAATATTCAAACTTAACTTCGTATATAGCTAAAAATATACTTAAGTTATACGTTGTACAGAACGTTTTTAACATGAAACATATCCGGATAAACATAACATTATACCCTTACAACAAAGTTATCACTCCACAAAAAATATCTTGGGTGATCGAAAAAATAGGGAGTACAGACAACCGTTAATATTACACATTAATTATGAAATTATTATCAAATTTTAAGACCCACCAGCTTCCTCACTTTCTCCGGAGGAACCGTTAACCACACTATCCACTGGAGCCGCAACATTTGCATTATTGTCAGTGTTCGGTCCAAGAATCAAACTCAAAGATGGAGCATTAGCTGGTTTAGACACTAGAGGGATGGGGACAGCAGCACCTACAACCAATATAAAGTAGTACGTCAGCCGGATTATTATAAATGTCATTATTATTTGTTTGCAACTAATACGTTTGTTACCTGGGATAACATTTAAGTTAGCTGGTTGTGGTATTGGTCCAATACACGTTGCTGGTGGAAGAATTACATCATCCGCGAATATTAATGGATCCTCAAACATGTCAACATCCTCACAAACTCCAGTTGGCGAGTTAACAGCATAGGAAGACCCTGTGCTTGAGTCATCTTCTTGAGTATTACCGTTATCGATTCCGTATAGAATGGTAACGGGGATATTGTCAACCGGCATGGTATTCTGCTGGTGTGGATTATATTCAAGTGGTTCAGCGTAACCTTCTGGTGTAAACGGATCGCCTATAAGACCATTCTAGAACCCCATTGCATCGTCCATACCACCACAACCTGGATCATTTCCTAGTAAAATAAAACCATTATCCCCATACATGTGATATGTCTCAATCAGTGGTGGGTCGTTCAGATCACCCACAGTAGAGACAACATATCCATCATGCACCACTACATATAAACATATATACATACTGTCAGGTAATACATGTTAGCCGGATAACAATAATGATATCACGGTAATAGATGTCTTGTATAATATACTATAAGTTAGCTTATGCATACTTTCTTCTTCCTTACCAATCCGGACTTCTGCAATTGATAACTGCGTGGGTTCAGGTCCTTCGTCATTATGGATTTCAACGATTTCGACTTCCTGCGCTGGCACACTGAACCTAGTTATTGATTCATCATTTTTAGGTTGGGTCATCTCCATGTTAACTCTATGAATTACAAGCATTTCTTGTTCGGTGAAAATCTCCTGCATAACAGCTTTGCTTCCTTCAATAATCCGGCCAGATATCAGATCTGCAATAATAAAATGAAAAATATATCTTATTACTGTTGTCAGTATCATATACATAGAAAACATATAAGATATATTTTTAATTAGATGATCATATATTGTGGGTGTTACCAGCAAAAGCTGTTCCGGAAGATCCATCATGTTTACCGGATACATCTATCGATGTTCCACCAACAGTAAATGAAGCCCTACACAAGAACTGATACTTGGCCACAGCTTCACTTCCTCCTGTCAGACACACGGCTAACTCTGGGTACCACATCTTACTGTTCATCATCGATCCGACATCTGCCGTATTGATAATATTCAGTGGTGGTGGTGTTTTCTTCCCATCTGGAACTAGCATCCATTCCAGAAAGCGGTAAGTCAGCACAACTGGGGTCATCTCCTCAAACGAGTATCGTTTCTTCACCATATCCATGAGCGTATCGAAGGTTTCATCATCACGGATCATCAGGCCATAACACAAATCCGAGTGATCACATAGAAAGTCCCACTCACCAGTGGGTGACTTCATTCACTCACCCAGCTGGAAACGAGCAATCCTTGCAATCTAGATCACATAGAGCAAAGTTGTCTTAATAGAAACCAGTTATTAAACTACGGCAACAGAGTACGAGATGTACCAATTAAAAAAGATATATAAGGTAAGTTGCAAAAAGTTGATTATAATAAGATATATGTACAAACAAACACCCAGATGAACAGATAACGACACAGTAAAAATAAGTAGTAGACAACTGAGAATAACTTTAAGTAAGAAACAAAACAGTCACCTGTTATGGCATTTGTGGACAAGTGCTAAAATAACAGGCAATTAGTACAATATTCTTCAACACGGAGAACTAAGAAGTACACCGGGAATAATAAGTGTCTCCGACTTGATAATTACCACCGTCTACCACCTCATATAAAGGATAACTATATATTTAGATATATACACCATTATGTAAATATACATTGTAAGTATCGACCCAAATCTTGAAAGATAACGTCACATAAAACGCAGCGCCTTCGCAGAGAACAATTGGTTGATATTCGCGTAGGGTGTAGCCATGTGTCAGTGTATCATATAGCATGTATTACCATATTTTTCAATTATTTTTTAAACACAACCGAAGATATTAACAAAGGCATAATCGTCATTTCAATAACCCACTCAAATTTCATTCTTAATTTAAAAAATTTTGTACACCACAGCAAATTATGATATAGTTTATTGTTTTCCACCTAAATAGCCCTTGAAACTAAAGTAGAAGAAAAATAAATAAATAAATTCTTGTGGATCACTGCTTAGTTTAATAATAAATTAAATAGTAATGGATTATTAGCTACAACATCACCATCAATGAGATTGAAGTCTTTGATGATATTTTCCATCAGGTCTTGTATTTGAAAGTGATGGACAGACAAATAAGTTGGACTGCTGAGGTTGAGATACAGATATCAACTAGTAATGTATTTTTTAGAAGATTATCTGTCACTTATTAGCATAAACAATATTATATATTTAATCGAAATAAATAATTGAGAAAATGACATCAATAGACATTTTTTCTCTTTTGGATTACAATATAAAGCATATTGATGTTTTGACATACTTTTCTTTGTTTTTTAGTACTTGAAATCTCTTTTTTACCATTTTCTCATTTTTAACTCATTTCACATTTTTAATTCATTGTCTTTTTGGTTTTCACCTTACTTTTTTAATTATTATTTAGTCTATTATTTTCCATTCTATATATATGATTATTTTGTAAAATTTTGAAAACAGAAATTAACTTTTTTTTTTTTATAAAATGAACTAGAATTTTTTTATCTATATTTTGATATCCACTTTAATATATTTTAGATATTTATAGATAATTCTTAATAAATCACAACCGTCCATAAATCCCAACGATATGGACACAAAATATTGGACATGTTTGTGGATTCTATACCTTCATGTAAGAATCATCTTCCCGTATAACATATATTAGACCAAAGAAATGGACACAGACTTGTGGACACACATATAGGTTTTCATGACCAATAAATTTTATAGATATGGTTACACTAAACCTAGATACTTTTGTGTGGATAACATCAACCTTTTGTGCTCACATTCACAACTATGTTAGACCTATTTCGTAATAACATTCTTCCTTTTCCTTAACATATTTTATTTTACGTGATTATGGACATGAATTAGTGGACATGAATTACCAATCTGCCTAAACATTTTTTTAAATGGAAACATTCCACTAAATTTAGTAATTTTCACCATTTGATATCTATGTTTTCATGTCCACGATTTGGTATCCACGCTGTTATATCTACATATTTTAATTATCTTTATGATCTGGTTCCATCTAATTGTGTACATGATTTAGTATGTGAAAAGCTTCGTCGCTAAATAATGTAGTCACAAAATTGTTTCAGTATTACCATAATTTTGCAACGGCATAAAGAGTCGTGTATTAGCAACTGTGTTACAACGTTCATTTCAGTGGCGAAGGGTTGTAGAACTCGGGTTCAGTTTAAGGAATGGTAGTCGCAAAATAATCACTTATATTATGTGCAACTGATTAAACACTGGGTTCATAGTGATGAAATGATAGTTGCAAATAAGTTGTAATATGTTTTCTGTTGCAAAATTGGAATTTTTATATGGACATTGAAATAGTAGTGGCAAAAATTAGTAACTTATTTGTGACTTTTTCAAACAGTTTTGGTTACAAATGTGTTGTATATTTATGTGACGAAATAGCAACGTTCTGCATTAAGGATGTCACAATATGGTTGCAAAATATCTAACACTACTTTTGAAAGATGTATCATTAGTTACAAAATTTAGCAACTTAGAAACTACTAATCTAAAATTAGAAATAATAGTAATATTAAATCAAAATTTAAAATCCGAAAATAAAGATTAGATTTTGTAAACACAAACAAAATCTTGCATTAAAATGAAGATTAATACCAAAAGCATAGATTAATATTTCCTAAACCATTAATCATTCATATGTTTACATTGATCATTCAATATTACACCTCAAAAAAGTTAGGATAAGAGTTCATAAAAAAAACAAACTAAGCTGCATTAGATAGTTGTGAAGTAGTGGGCTATGGAGTGGTTTGTGGAGAATTATGTGGATTACCAGAAGTATTTGCTGTGGGTTCAGTTGAAGCTGGAGGTAGGGTATTAGCGGCCAAAAACTCAGACAATCCTGGATCTTTGCTTTGCATGTAAGTGAAAAGCATCTGGAAACTCCTGATATGGGCTTGGTGCTCTGCATCACGACGAGCATTAGCAGCTACTTGCTCTTGAAGCTGGTCTTCAATCTTGCGTTCTGCAGCTGCTAACTGTTCTTGGATTGCAGAAAATGCAGAAGAAGTTGAACATCCAGGGCCTCCTTTCCTCTTTCTATTCCCAAACAATGGACCAAGACTCCCCAAGCCATACTCACGGCCTCTCACATCCAAATTAGTTGACTGAAAAAATAAGATATTCAATATAGCAAGTGTAATTCTCAAGAAAAAAAGATCACAAAATGAACACAAGAACAAATCAACTACCTCAAGAAAGATCTCATTCCTTTCATCAGTTGTAAGATCTGGAACTTCAGAACCATCGCAAGCTTCAGCATGAACCTCGTTAATCTGGGACAATTTCTCCTCATAAGCTTGGGCAATTTGCTGAGCTTTACGATCAACAAAGGTGCCATCAGCCTCTGTGTGGGTCTTTATAAACACTTCTCCAATAGAGACAGGTCTGCCTAATTATTTTTCCTACAATATTAAAGATTGATCAATTTAAAAAACAAAGTTTAAACTTTATAACATAAGTACAGTAAAGATTGATCAAACAAACAAATATTTACCATAGCTTATTGAACCCTTAAGTAAGACATTTGTCCTGAGCGGTGCTTCGGAGGGCCAAGTCCACCACGCTCAGAATTCCGAGCTTTTGAAGTGGCTGCACTCCTCTTTTTCGCACCTTCAGTGGCCCAATAGGCACACATTTTTTCCCACAAAGTGTTGTTAATCCATATAGGTTGTCCATTCATTTTAGCCACACTCACCATTCCTTTCATCCGATTTAAACAAACAGTATCAAACTCATCCCTTACAAGCGATGTGATCGTCCTATCCCAATGGTTTCCTTGCTACACATATGCAATTGAGAAACTAAATAAGTAAATTTACTTGAAAGATAAGCATACAAACAATTTAAACTCATGTGTCACATATATAGGCCCTGTTCGGGAAGTCGTCGCTGCGACTAGCGTCTATGATAAGAAAAAGCACCGGAAAAAATCAAAAGTGGGAGAAGAGAGGATCGCAGCGATCACAAAACTGTGCCGGAATTCCGTGGTGATGGTCGCCACTAATTTTAGCGACCTAAAGCATGTCTTTATTTATAAACAAATGAACGCTGCGATCAAACATATAATCTTTTTTCGTCAATTATATGTTTTAATTTTAGTCGCACACGCGAGTCGCAGCGACAGCCTGCCGAACAGGGCCATAGTATTATGAAGTAAGGTAGTAAACTTTAATTCAAAGAAATGCATTAGTCAAGTTGAGGAGAACCTACAGCAAAGTCTTCAAAATAACGATCTTGGATTTGAGGAGGAGTCTCTGTCCATGAATAGTAAGCACCATCGAATTTAGCTTTCAAAAGCTTTGAAATTTTTTGAGTCAGCTTCCCATCATCACGATCAAACCTACAAAAAGAGAAGTGAAAACCGAAGTAGTTAAAAGTAAGACATACAAAGTTATAGAAGCAAAGCAAATACATCAAATAAACTAAAGTAAACAAACGAACCAAGCAAAGAGCAAACATGAAACAATGAAGCGTATAAACAGAACCAAAACTAAATGAACAAACTCAACAAATCATATAGCTTGAATAAACATTTGGAAAACATAAAAAAAAAACAAAAAGGGAAACAAAGTCAATGCAAATCGAAGCAAAGAACAAGGATTATGCATAGCACTAGGATTAGGCAAAAAGGGAAACAAACAAATTAGAATAATTCTACAGCAAATTATCATGAAACATTGAACCAAAGCTTAAAAAGAACAACCAAAACTCAATGCAAATCGAAATGCTTCATCACAATTCATCACAAATAGCAATAAACATTTGGAAATTAAGAGAAGCAAATATACATCTAACATCAAAAACTACATGATACAAAAGAAAGTTGAAGTATTTACCAAGTGGTACCTTCTCGAGGGATAGGATCCAAGACAGGAAGATAGTTTTCGCGGCCTGGAATTGATAGGAGGTCATCGAAAGTCATTGGACAATCATTTTTTTCCTGACCCGGGTTTGCATGTCCTTGTGGAGCGTCAACAGGAGGGGGTGAAGGGTTTCGGAGAGGAGGCTCTTGGTTTTGGAGAGGAGCTTGGTTACGGCGATGAGGGGCTTCGTTTCGGAGAGGAGGCGCTTGAGGAGAAGGGTCCTGTGACAGTTGAGAAGGCTGAGTGTGTTGGTTTGGTTGAGAGACACGGTGGACAGAGACAGAATCTCTAGCATTGGAAGCGGTGGGGTTAGATGAGGCGGAGCTTTGGCCACCGGAGAGAAGCAGAGCACCACGATTCGCCGCACGAGAGGCACCACGACCTCCACCACGACCTTTGGCAGATCTACTGGTCGGCATTAGAGAAGAAGAGAGTGGTTTAGAAAAGAAGAGTTGGAAGCGAAGAGTACGAAGAGTTCGAAGAGAATGGTATGAAAAATCAGGTTTAGGTTTATATATATAAGATTTAGTATAGTTGCAAATTGGGGGCTAAATCAGATTTCGGAAATCTTTAGCGGGTAAAGTAAAAATTTGCCAAAAATTTAGAGGGTAAAATGTTGGAGCCAAATTTTATGACGAAATAGCAACACAAGAAAAATAATAATCGCAAATAAGTTACAAAGTCTGCGACAATTTCATTACGTTTACAACTAATTTGCAATTACAATATTGTAATTAGTTCTAAATTAGTGGCAAATGAGGCCCTAAACCCTAAAGGAAAAATGGCTAAAATACCATCAAACTTAGCATAAATAACTAGAATACAATGAAACTTTCAAAAATAACTAGAATCTTTGTACACCTTAGGAAATGACTATAAACACCCTTAATTAGTTTTTTTATTTATTTGAGATTTATTAATTAAAAACTATCAAAAAAATTAACAAAAAAAAAAAATCCATGTCAACCAAACTGTAATCCACGTCACAAGGTATAGCGGTTGAGTTTCTCCCTATTAAAAAAAAAACATGCAAAACATAAAAAAACCGTAGTTCTCAACCATCTTTCGACGAAATCATCTTCCCCGACANCCCGACATTATCTTCGACGAAATCCTCTTCCGCCGACATCGTCTTCTCTGCAGTCCATCTTCGTCAAATTGGTCTTCGTCTTCATCTTCGTCTTCGCAAATTCGTCTTTTTCTTCATCTACGTCTTCGTCTTCGTCTTCGCAAATTCCTCTTCTTCTTCGTCTTCGTCTTCGT
>OVBI01001091.1:0-42523 GCA_900406495.1 Sisymbrium altissimum | reverse complement strand
AGGACGAACGGCTTACTATGTTGATTATTATTTTGACCGTCATCATGATGTAATATGACATGACAAAGTATTTGGTTCCGAAGTCTCATTTGGACATGAAAGAACGTCTATGCGTATCCATGGGGAAAAGCCTCATTTGACATGCTCGTGCCATCGGTAACAGTCTTTACCCGTCATAATCTTAAGAATATTGATCTTAAAGGGTTTCCCATGGCATCGCAGCTATGGATGTCAGAATTAGAAGAGGCTTATGCTCGGTGTGATGATAACTCAAATCGTTTTCCTATTTGTGTGAGGTATTTATCTACTATTCAGTATTTTTATGAACAAATCATGAATAATGAAGAAGATCTTGAGGTAATCAGTGTTCTTGGTGATTCGAATGAAGAAGAAGATGATGATGTTCTTACGCACTTATTGAAGAGTGATTATGTATTTTCTGAGTTAGATTAGAAGAGAGGTTATGCACTTGCTCAGCACCAAGAAGATCAGGAAGTTGAGATTGGTGATCGGTCAAACGCAGACTCTGCATATGTGGATGACACGCAGATGCTGAACACATACGCAAATACAGAGGATAGTGACTTGGATGAGAGGCAGACGCTGAACGAAGATTAAAGATTGGTTGAAACGCAGACACTTAACAGAGACGCAGATGCAGATGATACCCATTTGGATGAGACGCAGATGATAAACAAATTAGATCAAAGATTGGTTGAAGGATTCAACTCCTCGAGCTCTTCAACCAATACGTTCTCACCTTTATCCTCATCATGAACAGGTTCATCAGCTTGAAATCAGTTTTTGAAATCCTTCAACCAATTTTTGATCTTTGTTCAGCATCTGCGTTTCATCCAAATGGTTATCATATGTATCTGCGTATGTTTTCAGCGTCTGCGTTTCAATCAATCTTTGATATTCGTTCAGCGTCTACCTCTCATCCAAATCGCTATCATCTGCATCTGCGTATATGTTCAGCACCTGCGTATCAGCCACATCCGCGTGTGATCCACATCCGCAGAGTATGTGTCTAACCGATCACCAATCTCAACTTCCTGATCTTTTTGGTGCTGAGTAAGTACATAATCCGTGTCATCTACATCCGCATAGTCTGCGTCTGACCGATCACCAATCTCAACTTCCTAATCTTCTTGGTGCTGAGCAAGTACATAACCTCTCTTCCAATCTAACTCAGAGAATACATAATCACTCTTCAACAAGTGCATAAGAACATCATCATCTTCTTCTTCATTCGAATCACCAAGAACGCTGATTACCTCAAGATCTTCTTCTTTACTTATGATTTATTCATAAAAAGGCTGAACATTAGATAAATACCTCGCACAAACAGGAAAACGATCTGATTTATCATCGGGCCAAACATAAGCCTTTTCTAATTCTGACACAGATGTCAATATCCATAACTGCAATGCAATGGAAAACTCTTTAAGATCAGTCTTCTTAAAATTATCATGTGTAAATGCTTTTACCAACGATACAAGCATGTCAAATGAGGCTTTTACCCAGGGATACGCATACATGTTCTTTCTCGCAATTGCTAAATGAGACTTCGGTCAGTACTTTGTCATGCCATATGGCATCATGACAACGGTCAAAATAACAATCAACATAGCAAGTCGTAGCTTGCTTTCCTCATCATCCTCACCAAGACTTTCAATTGTGCTATCAAATCATCCACCCTGTAACGTTCGTCAGGCAACAACAAAAACCAATCACACTCAAAATATACTGGGACTTGATTTTCTTTTATCCAACATGGTAATCCAGTGACAAGATGAAACTCAATCAATTAGAATTTTATCGGCTTGTTGTTGATGCAAAACCAAATCTCGTATTCCTTTGATGACACAAACTATCTTATTACAAAAAAAATGAACCAACTGCCTATAAAAACCCAAGCTATCACTATTTTGATTACCACATGTTTTTCTTAAACCTGCTTTGATGATCGAGCCAAGAAAAATAGTTTCCAACCTAGTGAATATCGAGTCAAAGAGGATTTCTTTAACAGTCTTGAAGTAACTAAATGTTGAATGTTTGTTGATTATCCTATTGTTTTTTCTAGGACAAATGTCTGATCTTGGAATCGAGGTAATTAATTCTCTAAAACGTCCCTCATAGTTTCTTAGTCCCAGAGATATAACCAAAATGCTCAAAATGAGATAATCTTAATTACCTCTCTAAATGTTCTAATGCCATAAGGAAATGAGGCTGTTCCTCCTCTTTGAATAACATGGTTTCTTAGTCCCAGAGCTATAGCCAAAAAGCTCAAAACGATATAATCTTCATTACCTCTCCAAACGTCTTTATTGCCATAACGAAATGAGGCTGTCCCTCCTCTTTGAATAACATGGTTTCTTAGTCCCAAAGGTATAGCTAAAAGACTCAAAACGAGGTAACTAAAAGGCTCAAAACGAGGTAATTAAAACTACCTCTCTACACGTCCCTATTGCCATAAGGAAATGAGCTGTCCCTCCTCTTTGAATAACACGGTTTCTTAGTCCCAAAGTTATAAACCAAAAGGCTCAAAACGAGATAATCTTAATTACCTATCTAAACGTCCCTATTGCCATAAAGAAATGAGGCTGTCACTCCTCTTTGAATAACACGGTTTCTTAGTCCCAAAGCTATGGAAAAGTTTCAAAACAAGGTAGTCTTAATTACCTCTCTTAACGTCCATATTGCGATAAAGAAATGATGCTTGAGATCCTCTAGTCACTCAAGAGAATTGAAAAGCCAAAATAAAGTTCATGATGCCTTAACACTGATGAGCTTGTCACGCCTCTTCGAATAACTTGATCTTCTAGTAGTCACCGAGTTATAAAGAATGGCTTGTCCTATAAGATCAAAGTAATTTTAATTACCTTTCTAAAACATCCTTGATGCCAGAATGCAAATGAGGTTCTCCTACCTCTTTATTTTACTCGATTAAGCCTTAGAGTTATAGTCAAGTGCCTCGAAACAAGGTAATCTTTCTGAAATGTTCCTGCAGGTTCTCTAGTCACCTGAGAATCCAGAATGTTCCTAATGCCAAGTCACAAATGAGTTTGTCCCTTTGAGGTAGTTGTAGGCGAAGTCTCTAAAGTATAGCAAGAAACAGTGATCAAATTTTGCAGCTTACTCAGGATTGGTAAAGCAAGTTACTTTTGAGAACACTTACATCTCCTTGAGGTATGGAAGCTTAGTTATTTCAGGAGGAAGAGTTCCTGGAAGATTATGATCCTTGAATGCACTAAACAACAAGTCAAATAGCAATTGATAAATGGTAACGATTGTGAAGAAAAGTTATCAACTTTCAGATAAAAATAGATACATATCTCATAAGCTTTTCATGTATTCACAGTTTCAAGGTAAACCATTCTTCTTCCCTCTTTGCTATTTAGTCAAATCAAGACATGGTCACCACCATTTTTGAACATTATGCACATGTATAAAACAACCTATAGACCTAGAGACAACAATTTCCCTTTTCTATACATAGCAAATATCACAGATCAAGCAGGAATCTAACCATAATGCCTTGGAGGTCTTACATATTTTTCGTTTTTCGAACATAGCCCAACGAAATACATGTAAAAGATAAACAAAAACGCCAGAAATGAAAAATCAAAGCCAGAGTAAAAATGGTTGATTATACCTGTTTGGAAGAATTGGATCGATGATGGACTGAGATACGGAGACGGTCACTGTCGGGATGTTTGTCGTAAACCGTTCGTCAATTTTTAAGGGAGAGAGACTTCATAGCTTTTGTCTCACAGCATCTCCAAGGTATTCCGGTGCGCAAAATAGTATCTTAATGATGATTTGTTAACCATTTACTATAGGATCCGAGAAGAGATGATGAGTTCATTAGAACACATGTGAGTATTTAGGTCATTAACAAAAGAGATTACATAATCATCAAAAAAGAAGAAAATGAATTCGAAGAGACTAGATCTGTAAAAGTTTAATAAAGGAGATAGATTGAAAGGAACCAAAATTCTTACGTAGATTCACTAGATTGTATTTGTTGAAGAACCAGTTCGAGGTAAAAGATCATCCTCTGCATGGTCGGAGATCAGAAAGACGAGAAAGCTCAATGCTTGTGTTTCCTCTTCCCGCTGAGTGAAGACGATAAAGTTTTTCTTTTTTTCTTTTTTAGTTCATAGACACATTTTATCTTGAGAAAAACAAACAACTTTTATCAGGTAAGTACACGTGCTTTTTTTTTTTTTTTTCTCCTAAGTTGGCAAAGAAATTATGTCTTTTTTACAATAAAACTTATATTACCTATTCTCATAAAAAGATTCAGTTACATAATTATATTATATTATTATTCTTTTGAAATAGATTTAAAATTAAAACAAATTGTTTTTATATATCTTCTATTTTTATAAAAACAAATTGTCCAAAACACAAAACTTTTGCAAACAAAAAATATCTTTAAAAGAAGATTTCAGAATAAGATATTTTAAACTTCACAATACATTTTATATGATAAAAATATTGTTTTATCATATTTTATAAACATATTTAATAAAATATTAAACCAAAAAAATACAACCAACAAATAAAAAAATATTATAACTTTTAAACTATTAAATCAATACAAAATATAATTCACTAACATACAATTCTTCTAATTCCAATAAAAAATGAATTCATCGAAAGTAATATTTTTCTTTATGGAATAACAAATAACTTGAATCAAATCAAATCGAATAACCAAATATTCACTACTACATAAGATTATCGAAAATACAACTCATAAATTCAACTGCAAACATTAATAAAAACACTTAAAATCCACTAAGATTATATCATCATCTTATTCAACAAATTTTAATTTTAACACTAACAAAAAAAAAATCAAATCAATTTTTTTCAAACCAAATAATATAAATTAAAAAAAAAAAAACTGATCTCGCTCCACGTAAACGCGGGTCAATTACTAGTTTTGTATTATTCTGTGGTATATAATTTGATTGTTAGGATCTCGATTCCTTATACAAATATCAAAAACTCTATCTTTTTTAGACTTGCCATGTTTGAGTTATAGTAGATTGATTAGAAAATCATCTAATCACATGCAGTTGAGTTTACATATAAATTGTAGAAACTATGTAACAGTTGAATTTGATTTTTAAAGATGATGGTATAGATTGTTTTTGCCTTGCTTTTCCAATTTTGTTAGATTATATCGGTCTTTGCATTTTTGAGAAGTTATACGTTCTTTAAATTGTAAATGGTAATCGATATGTCAGATTATTTTGATGCACACGTTTGCTTATTCTTTGTATCATTAGTCTTTGAGTCCTAGGAATGTTGTGTACTAATATCATTTAGTAGATTAATCGAGTTTCATAAAGAAGTTTGTTGGATTCAAAAACCTCAAATCAAATGGAACCGAAAAGTTCCTGATTGGTGACATTGCATAGCGATTTCAATTTTTGGTTTGGTATACTTCAGCATATCCGAATGCAAATTAGTGATTTGGTTTATATCTAAAAGTGGATGACAAGAGCATTGGTCAATCAAAAGCCAATGGTGTATGTAATAGGTAAACCATTCTGCCTTCATCCTCTTCCTTTCCATGTCAATTAGTTTTGAACAAACCTCTTATATCCCTGCTGTTAAAAATTGTGATCAAAGATAAATTGAACTTTGCAGGTACAATGAATCAGACCAGCCTGTGTGTCTGAATCACTCTGGGATGTATACGAAGCTTCTCGTGATGGTAATTTTTCAGAATGGGGTTGGAAACTTGGTGTTAGTGTTCGTTNTTTTTTTTTAAAAAAAAAAAAAAAAAAAAAAAAAAAAAAAAACTTGGTGTTAGTTGTTAGGACTCAATGCTCTTATATTATGGGGTTGCTGCTGAAAAAGTCTGTGACTTTGTAACTTCTAGTACCTGCCTTTAGAGTCTCCGTTTATGCTCTTTAATCTCAGAAATTTAGCTTTTTTTTTGGCAAATAAATGTTGGGACAGGCAATCGATAATCTAAAGACTAGTGCTTGTTTGTTTTCAGATCAGACGACCATAGTGAAATCTACAAGACCTATCAAACGTACTGAATATGGATGTGATGAAAAGAGCAGCAGCTCCCTGACCCCAACTCCGATTTCATTAGCCGATAGGCTAAGGTTTGGGAGGCAAAGTCTAAAGCCACAAAGAGGGATTGGAAAGAAGTATAATCTCTGGTCATTTTATTCAGCTAATACTCTGGTCATTTTACTCAAATATTCCTCTGCCTAACTCCTTTGTAGTTTTATTATTACTTCGTTTCTGATTGTTGCATCATTGTTGCTTATTTAGGGATGTCTATCCACGCTTTGTGCCAACAGATATTCCAAGGCATACGAGAATGAGTCTAGTGCGTATGATTGTGGTAAATCTTTAGTCTGCTGGAAAGGATAATGTATTGGCATTTGGCAATGATGGGGTCTTTGATGTAAAATGAGTCTCTATGTATTGTTGAAGTCTATCAACCAAGGGGCAAGAAGCTTCATGAATCACGACCAAAAGACTCTTGCTGAGATTTATCTTCTGAGTTTAACCAATAACATTGTCACCAGAGCAAGGTCTACATTTGGATATGTTTCTTATAGTATTGGAGGGTTAAAGCCATGGCTGATTTTTTCAGCCAATGGGTCAAATAATTCCTGATCCGCCATGTGTTCGATTAAGTCAATAGCCTTGTTACCTTACTCCGTCTCATGGATGTGATGCTGACTGGGGGAAAAACTTCCTTTTGTTAAACATTGTGAGGATCTTATGTATGACAGGCTTAAGCTACATGATGAATTATAGATCTTGTTTATCACAGTTGAATGTTATCTCTCGTTTTGTTTTCCTCTTTTATAACCACCATCTCTGAATGTTGAGTATTTAAACTAAATTCTAAAAACAAGAATCATGTTTGTATGTGTAATGGAAGAGCTTACACTTTACAGTTTACAATAGAGACAATTAGTTTGTTCTGTTTCCTTTGTTGCTTCTTTCGTCTTTGTTTCAAGAGCACAAGGCTTTCTCTTGACCCTTATTTATCCCAATGCTCAGCCACTTCCTTGACATGGAAAACGTACATTCTCTCCACTTTCTGAGCCCTCCAAACATATATGATATATCAATGCCAATGTCAGATCGTAAGGCATCAAAGAAGCCATCAGAATGAAACTGAAACTTACCCCTTGATTCCTTCGGAAAAATTGGAACCTCTTTAAACCATAACTTCTCTTGTATATACATTTTCTCTTTAACTTGTTGTCAAACTTAAACTTTCAGGTCTTGGGATACTTTCTCTCCTCCAACTTTAGAGGAATTTGACTGGTCATTTTTTTTATAAACCAGAGCATAACACAAATGTCTGAACAGAGACAACTGATACTTGTTCTTGTCAAAGTAGAGTAATGCATTTGTGTAACTCGAACATCCGAAAACCAATTCGAAGACTGCAAAGAGAACGACTCTTAAATGAAATAGATACGAGAATCACAATAGACTGATATTCATTTAGGCATTTACCCGAACACCCAATGGACACTCTGAAACCAAATCAGAAAAGTTGAAAGATTTACAGATACGATATATCCCTGATTCTCAATATAGCCCTCTTGGCGTGAAATCGCACAAAGATTAGTATCTTTTGGCATGATATGTTTTCATATATCACTTTCCGTCTACAATAACAATGATATTGCCATAACCGGCAACGTTTCTCAATAAATCGGTTTATGGCTTCCCTTTCTCAACGGTTCTCAATTAAGGATTTGGGTCACATGTCATACTTTCTAGGGATATAAGTAAAAATCGTTTTTCTAGTGCCATTGGAAGCTTACAGTACTTATCTCTCACAAGGCCTGACATATCCTTTGCCATCAACAAGTTATCCCAGTTTATGCACATGCCCATAACAGAGCATTGGTTTGCTGTCAAATGGCGTACAATGTTATCTTGCAGGCTGCAGGCACAATGTCTCATGGCACATTCTTCCCAGCCAAGGACACTCCAACACTTCACGCATTCATCGACGCAGATTGGGCTGGAAATAAAGAACGACTATATCTCAACAGCAGCATACATTGTTTATCTTGGCAGTCACGTAGTCGCATGGTCATCGGAGAAGCAAACCGGCTTAGCAAAAAATCATCAACTGCCGCTCAAGTTTTTTTTTATTACCTCCATAAAGTCTGAACTCAGCCTCAAAATCCAACAAATGCCGACTACATATTGTGACAAGCATAGGCGCAACCTACTTGGCATCAAACCCGGTATTTCACTCTCGCATGAAAAATATCGCATTAAACTATCACTTTGTTCAAAATCAGGTCCAGAAAGGACAGGTTCGTGTCCTCTACTGTCTCCACTCATGATCAATTGGTGGATGCACTGACTTACGCTTGCAAACAGGGTAAAATTAATTAAAAATGTATTGGAGTAAGAGTTTTAGAAGGTTTTGACGTTATTTAAAAATCTTCTGTTTTTCAACTAGTGATTTTAAATTTTTTTTTTAAATCATCTGTTATTGAACATGAAATTTATGTAAAACCATGTAGAAATCACCTACAATATCCTGTTATTCAATTTATAATTTATAACTTGTATCAAATCTAGTGTTATTCAAAACTAAACAGTAATTTGAGAAAAAAGCTAATACAAAATATTTTAGGAGATTTGACATCTATTTTTAGTTAAAAATACACTCCCCCAAAATCTCACATCTATGGTATTTAGAGAGATTTTATTTTTTTCTACCGACCTGAAAAAAATTCTTCTTCAACTTGTCGACCTGAAAGAATTCTCCTACTGCTTGTCAACAAAATGGAGCTGTTGTCTGCGTCCGCCATGTTTGGTCAATCCTCCGCTCGGATTTAGGGTTTCGCATCCTCCGATCGTTTCTTCTTCGCTTCCCTGATTCTTGAGGATGGAATCTCAGCCTCAGCCTAGCCAATCTATCTCCTGCGCTTCTTCACCAAGCAATAATGTTTCTGAAGCAATAAGGTTGGAGAAAATGTTGACTTTCTGAAAACTGCAGGTTTGTTGCAGGTTTTTTTTTCTCTCATCTCTCTTTGTTCTCACGCTTTCACTAAGCTCTCTCACACACACATACATATTTATACTGATTTCTCTATTACTCACGCACACTTGTAACTCTAACCTTAGCTACTCTCACTAACTTCTTATTTCTAGATATGTTTCTTACAAGCAACCTAAACAACTCTCTTAAGCTACTAACAACTCCAACAGCTCCTTGTTGACTTCTTTGACTTTTCCTTTCTTGACTCCTTGTTGACTTAGTCAACTTCTTCTTCCTTTGTTGTCGTGGTCAACTTCGACGTCTTCTTCTTTGTTTCTTCTCCTTTGCTTCTTCTCTGCTTTTGCTTCTTCTTCGTTCTTACTTTTTCTTGTCTTGTTCTTTCTTCTTCTCATGAGCCTTTCTTGTGTTGCAGGATTTAATTAAGAAATCATCTCTTAACAGAAAAACTGTATAGAGTAGAACTAGTTGGAATCGTGTGCGATGCATATTTAGCAGTTATACTACTTTATCTATCTATCTTTCAAGTGTGTATTCGTAAACTTAATAGTGTTTTGTCTCCTGAGATTGTGTAGGAGAGTTATCATGTGCCGAAGAGCAGCCAGGGTGGTTAAGATCAATCCCCAACAGCATTACGCTTGCAAACAGGGTAAAATTAATTATTTAGATAATTTATAAGAAAAACTTATCCAAACATTCTCAAATCACAGATGGATTTCTTTTGAAAAAAAATTCTACCCAAATTCCCCAAAGATCTTTAAATCCCACTCAAATCCCACCAAATTTAAAACCTCCTAAAACCTTGTAAAACTTTTAGTTCAATACACCCCCTTAATTCATGGTGGGGAATAGGTCATTTTCTCTAATGACCATAAATGTTGTGTTGTTAGAAAAAAAAAAGTGAGAATTGTTAAAATAATATATTTTGAAAAAATAGCTGAAGAAGTATCTTCGAAATGCTCACCCAGTGTATATAAAGTGTACGAACTGTCTTATTTTATTATTACCCGTGACACTTTGAGTCTCATGGAGCGTGACTTGAGAACCATTTCAGATCTAGGAACAAACATCTCTCTTCTTGACTCTTCCTCCGGAAGGTTGACAACGGGAGACTTTCGTGGTGATTGATCCTGCAAGAGGTTCATTTTTCAATACTTTAGTTAATGTTAATGTTACTTTAACTAATGTTTAATGTTACTGTTACTTTTCTTGGTGATCCTTCTTTTTTTTAGTCAATGTTACTTCATGCTTCTTTCATCGAAACTGTCCTCGTTTCTGGTCGACGTGTGACGTGTTCTTTAATCATTTCTCTCTCTCTCTTTCGCGTGTCGAAAGTTTATAGCAATTTTAATGTCTAACTCTGTGAAAACAACAAACCCAAGATTGATTTGATTAACTACAGTGTGAATTTGTTTTGCCACGTTGAACTTGTGATGTTGACTCCTGATGATTATTTGTTTTCATTCTACTTAAGCAGGAGTCAATATGGCTGAGGAAGTTCTGTCTTTTGCAGTACAAAAACTTTGGGATCTACTGAGCCAAGAATACACCCAATTTCAGGGAGTTAAAGATCAAGTAACGGAATTACAAACTGATCTAAACACCTTAAAGTCTTTTTTGAAAGATGCAGACGCCAAAAAGCATACAAGTGCGATGGTGAGAAACTGTGTGGAAGTTATCAAGGAAATCATTTTTGATGCAGAGGATATAATTGAAACCTTTATTCTGAAAGACGAACTTGGTAAACGTTGTGGCTTCAAGAAGCGTATCAAAAGACTTGCTTGCATCATTCCGGAACGCAGGGAGATCGCATTAGAAATAGGAAGCCTAAGTAAGAGGATCTTGAAGGTGATTCGTGATATGGAAACTTTTGGTGTACAACGGATTACTACCGTTGATGTAACGGATCCACAACCTTCTAAACAAAGATTAGAATTCGCTAGAAAGTACGAAAGCAATCTTGTGGGGTTGGAAGCAAACATTGAGAAACTGGTTGGATATTTGGTTGAAGATGATGATGTTCAAGTGGTTTCCATGACGGGGATGGGGGGTCTTGGAAAAACCACCCTTGCTAGACAAGCTTTTCATCACTACAAGGTTAAAGAGAAGTTTGATAGACTCGTGTGGGTGTGTGTTACACAAGATTGTAACCCGATCAATGTGTGGCAAACAATCTTGCGGACTCTCAGACCCGATGAAGAAGAAAAGAAAATCATGAAGATGACAGATGCTACAGTACTCCAGGATGAACTCTTTCGATTGTTGGAAACATTTAAATCAGTAATTGTCTTTGATGACATATGGAAAGAAGAAGATTGGGACAGGATCAAGCCAATATTTCCACACGAAAAAGGTGATGACCTCTTATAAAAACAAAGATGAAAACAAATTTGAAAATGCTCTTTGTGCTCTTTGTGTTATATTACTAATGCACGAGTAAATGCTTTACAGGTTCAAAGGTGCTACTTACTTCTCGAAATGAGAATGTTGCAGGACGTGGAGAAACATGTATCAACTTTAAACCAGAATGCCTATCTGATCAAGACAGCTGGACACTTTTCCAAAGAATAGCTATGCCAAGTAAAGATGCATCTGGTAACCATTCAAATGAAGTGAAATTTGTTTTGGGATGTTCACAAGACACTTAAATAACTGATTGTGGTATATCATTACTACATCATATTTAACTGTATATTTGTTTCATGGCATTAAACAATGTATTATTTTTTTGATTCATGGTTTTTTTTTTTTTGTAGAACTGAAGACTGTTAATAAGGAAATGGAAGAGATGGGTAAAGAAATGATCAAACATTGTCAGGGATTGCCTTTGGCTGTCAGAGTGTTAGGAGGCTTGTTGGCTACAAACTACACAGTGCACTATTGGAAACGAGTATCTGAGAATATTGGATCCCATCTACGTGATGACAATTCATTTAACCGTGTATTGTCTCTCAGCTTTGAAGAGTTGCCTAGTTATTTGAAGTATTGCTTTCTCTACCTGGCCCATTTTCCAGAAGATTATAAAATACATGTAGAAGAGTTGCTCTATTTTTGGGCTGCAGAAGGAATACTTAGGTATAACGATGGAGAGACCATTAGAGAAGTCGGAGATAGCTACATAGAAGAGTTGGTAAGGAGAAATATGGTTATTTCGGAAAGAGACAATACCACTTGTAGATTTGAAACATGTGGTTTGCATGACTTGATGAGAGACATTTGTGTGTCTAAAGCCAAAGAAGAGAACTTCCTACAAATTGTCTCCCCAAAGGGACACTCTCAGTCTATTAGTGCATCGCGGAGATTTGTCTCACATGATCCGGATACATTGAATTTTGAGAAAGAGATAAATAATTCAAAGGTTCGATCTATTGTGGTTGTCTTGAAGAATAATTGGAGGTGGAATCTTTCAAGTATAAGCTTTACAAAGTTACAACTGCTGAGAGTATTACATCTCCCTTCATCCGAATTCGAGGAGAAAAGGTTACCTGATAGCATTGGAAAGCTCATCCACTTAAGATATCTGAACTTAAAAGCTATGACGGTAACTCATATACCTTCTTCTCTAGGAAACTTAAAGTTACTGATCTATCTTGATTTAGATTCACTGTTTTATGCACAAGTGCCCAATGTCTTGATGGGGATGAAAGAATTGAGATACCTTTCATTACCGGATAATATGCATACAAAGACAAAGTTGGAATTGAGTCATCTAGTAAACCTGGAAACCTTGATTAATTTCTCAGCATGGGACAGAAATTTAGAAGATCTTCATGGTATGGTCAGGTTGAGGACTCTTGGAGTCCGTATAACTAGGGAGAGCAATTTAGAAAGTCTGTCTGCATCTATAGGTGGATTGAGATACCTGGAAAATCTTTATATATACTGTAGAGGGGATAAGGGGACAAAAGAATGGAGACGTCTACTGGATTTCAGTAATCTCAAACAAATCAAGTTGACTATAGTTATGCCATTGTTATCTGATGAACTACAATTCCCTTCTCGCCTTACAAGCTTGACTCTATGGAACACCTGTCTGGAGGAGGATCCAATGAAGATTCTAGAGAAGTTGGGTCACTTGGAAGAAGCTAAAATTGTGTTGAAGTCTTTCTGTGGGAGGAGAATGGTTTGCTCTAGGGGTGGGTTTCCTCAACTGCAGAAGCTTAAATTAGATGGACTAGAGGAGTTCGAAGAGTGGATAATAGAAGAAGGCTCCATGCCCCTTCTCCATACTCTCCAAATATGGAGTTGCAAGAAATTAAAGGAGCTTCCTGCTGGGCTGCGATTCATCACTTCCTTAGAGATTCTGACTTTTCGTGAGATGGGAGAGCAATGGGAGGAGAGATTATCGAAAGGAGGAGAAGATTATTACAAAGTCCAACACATCCCTTCGGTTAGATTCAACGGTAAAACATCTTTTTCTCTAAACTAATTATTAAGTACAAAGATTTATCCAGAGCAAAGGGAACTAAAGTTTTTGTTTGTTTTCAAACTAGATTCTATTTTACACGGATTGTGTGACAGTTTTCCTTAAAGTATCTGACCTTTGAGCTGTAATTTGATTCATGTCTATTGCTTGTGAACCTGATCGTAAAGCTATGTTTGTTTTCAAGTTCATTGGAAGTGAGTGGTCGGTCTTCACATGAGGAGTGGTCAAGGGCCTTGAAGTTGTTCGAAGAAAAGTGTAACCATGCTTGATCTCCTCAACTGGACAGCTTTGGTCTTCCAAGACACAGTTCAAGTTTTTATTTTGGTTTTCTAGTACCACTTTGATATGAAGTGTCAATCAGTTCTCTCATTTATATTTTTTAAGATGAGTTTTACTAGTCTTTGCTTTGAACAAGATCTCACTCATGAATTAGAGGATGTTGTTTTTCTTAAAGAACACTCGATCTCTCATCTCTTACTTATAGTTTTCTCATTTACGCTCTCCATTCATTACAATCCTAGAGCTCACTAAGTGTTATAACAAAGATTTTTCACCATCAAAGTACCTAATGCCCTCTAGCCGTATTCTTAAGGACTTCTTTCAATTGCTGTACACCATCCCCAACCTCCATTGTTTCCCCGCTATACCGTCAGCTTGTACATACTTAATTTCAAAAAAAAAAAAAAAGTAATAAAAGGTATGAATAAAGAGGCAAGAGAATCTATCTGAGCCACTTTAATTGAGTTCTGAGTACACCTAAAAAATAGAATTGAATCATGAAGATATCAAAACCTTGTCTACAAATATGCGATTAAAGGATTACAGGATGTCACCAATAATTTCAGCTCGGTCAAGCATAGCATATTTTCCCCAAGCTCATTTCCTCTAGGATCCCAAGACATGAAAGCGGAAGCACAACTGTGCTTAAATCCCTACTTCCACCGAGGGAAAAGTAAGATAAACCAAAGATGAATTACCTCCGGCTATGTACATTCAACATTGACCTTGGTACTCTATAAAAGAAATACCAATTTTGCAAATGAATACATATTTAATAACCCCATCAACTTTGTGTCTAACAATGAATTTGAAATCAAAAGTGTCGAGATGTACCTGTAAAAGATAAAACAAAGAGAGATGAAATATCCTTTTGCTACTCTGAAACCTTCAGAGGCTTGTCAATTGATATAACATGATCAACATTATTGATTACAAAACCCAGTCTAACCCATCAGCTATGCTTCATTATTAGGGGCTCAACTTCTAGCGATTCCATAAAAGGGAAAGAAACAAAGTATAAATTCACAATCAAAACGAAACCTAGAGCAAAAAGCAATCCTTACATGGGCAAATAATTTTTCCTACGTGAGAATCGCACTGTTCAACTTGACGTCGTATCTGGTAACCATTACAAAAGAACAAACATACATCAGAAAACGATTCAAACAATCAAATCTATAACAACATTGCTATTTACATACAAATGTATTTAAAATTCATATGTTATCACCATCCCCTCGAGTGATTAAATAAATTGTTACCTTCAAGAGTTTGTGGGTGGAATTTATAAGTCAATGAATCTGAGAGTCGCATATTTACTCTTGTTACTTTTCATGGTGGATGCTGTCTCTTCGACGTGGTGGGATGTCTTCTTAAATAAACCAGAGAGCCAAAAACTAAAACTTCAACATTGTCTTAGCATTGAGGGAACATTAATTAGCATTAAGGGAACATTAATGACGAAAGTTGAAAGAGGGGCAGTTTACACTTTCCGGTAGAGAGACGAGAGATGAATCATATAATAGACACAATTGAAGCATGAAGAAAGCAAGCCTAATAAACAGATCCCTATCATCCTCTTTATGAATTCATGATCACTTGGCTGTTCTAAGTTGTTGCTCTTTAAATCAGAGATGGAATAAGGTATACGTATATGGAAATTCCCAGTTGGTGTTGACTAAGGCTTGGAGATGGTCAAGATTGCGTAGCATGAACTTCAATGGGTCAATTGAGATTGAAGGCTCTACAGGAGCGATGACGGTGTGATCCATGAATCGGATATCAAAAGGACTTGCAGTTATTTTGTACATCTTTCTCCAGCGTCCCACGTCAAATGAGCTGATTCAGAAGATGAGACCTTCACATAATAGTGGCCGAAACTGATTAGCCAAGGTAGTAGGAATAAAGCCATGAATGACAGAGTTGAGAATAATTAAAACCTTCAGAAAATGATTCGACAATTATAAAATAAAATCATAAGAGTGAGGAAAACTAAAAAAGTTTACCTTTCCATCGAGGAAGAGAAAGGCGACACACTACTGCCTGTGCAAATCGTCGAAGGTGACATGAGAGGATTGGTTGGGAATATCATAGAAATCGATAGCGGCCATTTCAAAATAGGGAAGAGTCATTTTGTGTGTGTAGAAGTGCAAGCGATGAGCTTGAAAGAAAGAGAGTTGTGAGTGTGATTGGGTTTTTAAGTCCTAAATTTCTAAGAGTCGAGGTTGAAGGAAATGCTACCTAAATGTTAGGAACTCGAAGGATCGCGTCGGTTATTGTCGTAGAAGATGGCCCAAGTTGAAGAATCAGTGGTCGACGGTTGAGCTGTCTAGGATTAGAGAAGACGTATTTGGGCTAAATGAGAGTAAGACCCAAATAGCAGAAAATGAAATTCAATTAATGGACTATATTAATCCTTCAGTTTGGATTTGTATGCAAACGAAATTTAGCAAAAAGAAGACACGTGGCAGAATGGAGGTGCTGACGTGGCGCTTTATATTGAGAGATGGTTGGCTAATTATATATAAGATATATCTAATCAAACTAAAATTATTAAATTATAATTTCTAGAGATCATTTTAAAAATTATTTTGATAAAGAATTAATATTTTTTTTAATAAAATTATGATATTAAAATATGCTCGATATTGTGAATATGAATTTGTAAATAATACAAAACATAATAATCAATAAACGAATTTAGATATTCAAAAATTTATTTCTTAGAATGTAACAAATATCTGGATACAATTACGATATATGTTTCTATTCAATGATATATCTTATTCTAATTATAAATTATTTAGTATTTAAATAAATATTTACAATCTTGTATTCATAGAATCATAGACTTGTATACTTACATCGATTGAAAACAGGTATATGAAACTAAATTTATAATGAGTAGACTTATAATTAATATTTTGATGTATTCATTTGAAAGTAAATATTTTCTTGAACTATATTTAAATTATTTTTCAAAAAGAAATTATTAAATTATTATTTTTATTCAATATAGATTTCCAATATTATTAAATTATTTTTTATTCAATATTAAATTGTATATATATATATATATATTTCCAAATTTTATAAAATTATTGTATTATAGACACTATTTTAATTGAATAAATTATAATAACATAATATAATAAATCAAAATCAATAATAACATAATATATATTAAATTAAAAATAATTTATGATGTGTTGATGATGTGTTGATGATGTGTCATAATTGATACATAAATAGATGGGGTGGCATTATTAGAAGAGAATATATTAAAACAAAACTTTAAAATTAGTAAAATTATTATTAATACTTTTATTTTTTTATGTAAAGGTAAACATTTTCTTAAACTATATAGATACATCTAATTATATTCTAATAGAAAAAAATTTCACATTCTAGTTTTCTTAGATCAGTATATAATTAAGCTACATTTTATAAAGAAATGAATTTTCAAATTCTTGTTAAAACTATTACATTTAAGGATAATAATTATTATAACTGTTAAAAGTTAAAACATATATAACACAATAATAAATCAAGTAAATCTATATGTATAAAAGAAATGAAGAAAATAATTTCAAATTAATAAAATGAGTTGATTATGTGTCAGTGTCTGAAATAAGAGTTGATGAAGTTGGAGAAGAAAAAAAGATTATTCTATTTTAAAAAAGAATTTGAAAAAAAAATTATATATTTAGACAATAGATATGCTCAGCTCACCCAATAAAGTGTACGGGTGGTCTTATTTAATTGAATATCCGTGGCTATGTGAATCAAAGCTAATTTGAACAAACATCTTGCTTCCCCGCAAGGGTAACAACGAGAGACTTTCTCGGTAACCCGATCAAGAGGTTGGTCATTTTTCAATACTTTGTTCTTCTCTTTTAGTTAAGGTTACTTCCTGCTTCTTTCATGCAAACTTTATTCGTGTTTGGTCCTATATATAAATTAAGCTTGAATCTCTCTATATATATATAAGAGAGCTTATCAACGAGTAGTTTTTATTTTTTAAAATTCTCGAAGAGGGAAAACAAAAACAAGCCTTAATTAGGCCGAAAATGCAACACTCGAAAAGAATTGAGATGATTTGTAACACTGTTTATTTTTATTACGCATAAAAAATAGGAATCAAATTCAGATAACATTTCATCGTCCAATCGATCAGCTTCAATCTTCTAAATATCAATTTTTACTTTAGGAAACAAAAATTAGCTTCGATTTGATCTATATTCATTTAGTTATTATTGTGAAAGTTTCATCATTTAAAATGTGTATGCAATTTTAATATCTTACTTTGTCTAAATAACAAACCCAAGATTGTGAATTTGTTTTGCCACTTCGAACTTGTGAGGTTGACTCTTATTTTTGTGAATATATTGGTTCGTCAATAGTATGTAGCTTGATTCTTATTTTTGTACTAATTAAACAGGAACCATTATGGCTGGGGCACTTGTGTCATTTGGAATAGAAAAACTTTGGGACCTACTTAGCCATGAACACGAGCAATTTGTGGGAGTTAATGAGCAAGTTAGTGAACTACAAACTGATCTCAACACGTTAAAGTCCTTTCTGAAAGATGCAGACGCCAAAAAGCATAAAAGTGCGACGGTGAGAAACTTTTTGGACGTAATCAAGGAAATCGTTTTTGATGCAGAGGATATCATTGAAACCTTTATTCTAAAAGATGAACCCAAAAAAAAAGGTGACATCAAGAAACGTATCATAAGATTTGCTTGCATTTTTCCGGAACGCAGGGAGATTGCACTAGAAATTGTAAGCCTAAGTAAGAGGATTTTGAAGGTGATTCGTGATATGGAAACTTTTGGAGTACAACGGATTACTACTATTGATGTAAGGGATCCACAACCTTCTCAACAAAGGGTAGAATTTGCTAGAAAGTATGAAAGCAATCTTGTGGGGCTGGAAGTAAATGTTGGGAAATTGGTGGGATATTTGGTGGAGGATGATGATGTTCAAGTGGTTTCCGTGACGGGGATGGGTGGTCTTGGGAAAACCACCCTTGCTAGACAAGCTTTTCATCACGACAAGGTTAAAGAAAAGTTTGATAGACTAGTATGGGTGTGTGTTACACAAGATTGTAACCTGATCAATGTGTGGCAAACAATCTTGCGGACTCTCAGTCCAAAAGAAGAGGAAAAGGAAATCTCAGAGATGAGAGATGTTACAGTACTTCAGGATGAACTCTTTCGACTGTTGGAAACAGTTAAATCACTAATTGTCTTTGATGACATATGGAAAGAAGAAGATTGGGACCAAATCAAACCAATACTTTCATACAAAAAAGGTGATGACCTCTTACGGTACTTCATACATAGAAAGATGAAAACAGGTTCAAAGATACTCTTTATGTTACATAACTAATGCATGAGTAAATATTTTACAGGTTCCAAGGTGCTACTTACTTCTCGAACTGAGAGAGTTGCAGGACATGGAAAAACATATATCAATTTTAAACCAGAATGCCTATCTGATCAAGACAGTTGGACACTATTCCAACGAATATTGATACCGAGTAAAGACACATCCGGTAAGCCTTCACGTTAAGGTAGTTTTTTTCATTTATATATATATATATATATATATATATATATATCACTGTGAGATGTGTTTTGGGATGATTGTAAGATAATCTTCTTAGCCTTAAATAACTGACTATCACATCCTAATGAAATATTTTTTTTTTTAATGATGTTGGGTAGAATTGACTGATGTTGATGAGGAAATGGAAGAAATGGGTAAGCAAATGATCAAACATTGTAAGGGATTGCCTTTGGCTGTCAGAGTGTTAGGAGGATTGCTGGCTGCAAAATACACAATGCACGACTGGAAACGGTTATCTGAGAATATTGGATTTTATCTCGTTGGAAGAACCAATGACGACAACAACAGTTTAATTAATCGTGTATTGTCTCTGAGCTTTGAAGAGTTACCTTGTTATTTAAAGTATTGCTTCCTCTACTTAGCCCATTTTCCAGAAGATTATGAAATAAATATAGAAGATTTGTCTTATTGCTGGGCTGCGGACGGACTTCTTAGGTATAACAATGGAGAGTCCATTCAAGATGTTGGAGATAGCTACATAGAAGAGTTGGTGAGGAGAAATATGGTTATATCTGAAAGAGATAATACCACTTGGAGATTTAAAACATGTTGTTTGCATGACTTGATGAGAGATATTTGTTTGTCTAAAGCCAAGGAAGAGAACTTCCTACACACTATCGGTATCCCTTCCCCAACTATACACTCTCAGTCTATTAGTACATCACGGAGATTTGTCTCACAGAATCCATATACATTAGATGTTGAGAGAGATATAAATAATCCAAAGGTTCGATCGCTCGTGGTTGTCTCGAAGTATAGGAGGTGGGATCTTTCAAGTATAAGCTTTACAAAGTTACAACTTTTGAGAGTATTACATCTCCGTGGAGCCCAATTTAAAAAAGGGATGCTATCTAATAACACTGAAGAGCTCATTCACTTAAGATATCTGAACATAGAAAATGCGGTGGTAACTCATCTACCATGTTCTCTACGAAATCTAAAATTGCTGATCTATCTAAATTTAGATGTAGATGGGGATTTTATATCTATCCCCAATGTCTTGATGGAAATGAAAGAATTGAGATACCTTACATTACCAAAGCGTATGGATAAGAAGACAAAGTTGGAATTGAGTAATCTAACTAATTTGGAGACCTTGAAGAATTTCTCAACAGAGAATTGCAATTTAGAGGATCTTCTTGGTATGGTTAGATTGAGGACTCTCCAAGTCTATTTAAAAGGTGAGAGCAGCTTAGAAAATCTATCTGCATCGATAAGTCGATTGAGAAACATAGAAAATCTTTTTATACGCTGTGACGGGGCTAAGGGGACGAAAGAATGGAAAACTCTATTGAATTTCAGTAATCTCAAACAGCTGATGCTGAGTATATATATTCCATTGTTATCTGATGAACTACAGTTCCCTTCTCGCCTTACAAGACTGAATCTATATAAGTGTTTTTTGAAGGAGGATCCAATGCCAATTCTAGAGAAGTTGGATCATTTGAAAGAGGTTAATCTATTGGCCCAGTCATTCAGTGGACGGAGAATGGTTTGCTCGAGGGGTGGGTTTCATCAATTGCAAGAGCTTAGATTATATGAACTAGTGGAGTTGGAAGAGTGGAGAGTAGAAAAAGGCTCAATGCCCCTTCTTAGTACTCTCAAGATAACTATTTGTGAGAAATTAAAGGAGCTTCCTGATGGGTTGCAATTCATCACTTCCTTAAAGGATCTAAGATTTGGATATATGGGAGAGCAATGGAAGAAAAGATTGTTGGAAGGAGGAGAAGATTATTACAAAATCAAACACATACCTTCTGTTATATTCTATGGCTGTAAGTAGTGTATTTAGTTCATACAGTAAAAAAATGGCTGTAGAAATCTTATTTCCTATAGCTTTATTTTTAAGGCTGTAGGAATATTTTTTCTTATTTATTATTTTCGTATTTATTATTTAGAATTATAGAAGATATAGTTATAGAATATATTTCTGCAGATCAAATTATACAGCAAATAATTTATAGGTATAATCCAACCAATCATCCACATATATATCAAGTACACAAAATCATCCAAAGAAACGGAGAAATAAAATTTCAGTTTGTTTTCAAAATGTATTCATGTTGGAAACAAGATTTACACAGTTTCTATGTATTTTTCCTGAAGAGAAGTGAAATTCTGCTGAATTCAATTGGCCTTTTGTTCGTGTTTTCTGTAGACGAAATTATTAAAAAAAGAATATCATATCACCTATGACTACTCCAATTTCATATATTAATTTATATTAATTATATGATTCTATGTAATCACTTTAATTATGTTTATGCAACTATATAAGTTGTACTCTCTTTATCTCTTATCAACTTGACATCAACGAATCAACAGATATAATAAACTCCTTTCATTCTTCTGAATTTCATACTGAGTTTTGTTTTGTTTTTTGTTCTTATGTTTTTGTGGACGAATCAACAGTATCTGATCTGAAGCGAATCTTGATTATCAACTTGGGCTTCAGTGAGTACATCAACTAAATAATAAACTCTGTGCATTCTTGTGTTTTGCTGTATATTTAATCAGACTTGAGATTTTCTTTCATATGTTTGTGTCAGTTATTGTGACGAATAACAAAAATACTTGTGGTGTTTGTATCAAAACTGGTTTATTTTTAAATGTTTGCTGGTTTAGTGATGATAGCTCATGTTAATTCGATCATTTTTCCGAGCAACTTTGTTTCTCCATGAAACAGTAGATCAGTGCAGTTTACTATTAGTATAGTTATTTTGAAAACCTAGTCTCTTATGGTGTAAGGAACCCATATATGTCTTCGGAAGGGAAATATAATGTAGCCTGAAATGTACGAACAACAAATCAAACAATATATCATCCATCAAAATCAAGAAGATCTGTTCTAATCTTCTACCAAAATCTAATTGACATTTACAACTAACAATTAACTAGAAATTAAGGTCAATTAAGATATATTTTTTCTGTTAGTTCTTAAACAAAACTATTAAGAATGAGAACACAAACTACACACCAGGTAAAACATTTTTCTCTAAACTAATTACGAAGTACATTGAATCATCCAGAGCAAAGGGGAAATTTGGTCGTGGTTGGTATTACGCGCAACCATTAGCCGTATCATTGATTTGGCTATCTGGTTCATTAGCTTCAATCCATTCGTTGGCATCATTCATAAATACTTGAGATCGACTTCATCTCACTTAACGATCAATATTAATTTCTTTTTTCTTTTTTCTTTTTTCATATGTTGATTGAAAGAGAAACATGTGAAGCTCAAATTCATTCAGTTGCATAACTTTGGATTTCCAATAAGCTGGCTCCATAAACTTTGTCCAATCTGAATTTAACCGATCAGAAAGATGTGGGTCGCTTGAGTTTAGAGTAATCTCATCTGAGGAAAGACAACGAATCTCATATGTCACCAGATAATATTTGAACAGCCTCTTATGATTGTCATAGATGAAAAGATTCCATGCACGTATTCCATGTAGAGACTAATGTAATTAGAGGATATTATTGTAATTAATCAATCTCTAATACCGTATCTACCTACTATATATATTGTACAAACTCATCTAATGAATATCATGCATACATTCGATATGGTATTAGAACCTATCGATACCTAAACCTAAACCTATTTTCAAATCTTTTGGCCGCCACCCACCCCAAACCTCTTCTTCTCCGATGTGGCTACTGAATCACCGGCCTCAGAGACCATTTCTGTCTCCGATTCACCACACATTCTCAATGTCAACATGAAAAATGTCACCAAGCTCATAGTTCCATTCAGAAGGAAGAATACCTGTAGCAAAGAAAGTCTGAACCTCTGTAGTAACCTGATCACCAACAATGGTCCAATACTGCTGTGGGTCTGTTTCAGTCAAACTCATTGGGCCGCATCTACAGGTTTAAGCCCAACTCCTTCACTTAAGCCCAATCAGCTTAACGACTATTTGAGGTCGTCGTCTTCGTATCCTTGACCCTGCAACAGAATAGAAGAGAGTCTGTTACAAAGAGAAGATACAGAGAGAGAGGATCGAGATTACAGGAACTTAGCTCTGCGCAGCTTGTTCGGCGGTTAATCGGAGGAGTCATGCCGTTGGGTTCGTCGGTTCATGAAGGTTCTCTAGAGTCTGTGATCTTGTAAGTCTTTAGTCGTGTTCATTGTAACACAGATCAAGTCGCTGAAGAACGCGACGTTGTAACTAAAGAGAGATAGTGAATACCGTTGAAGGACACCGATCCTTCTCTAGGAGAGTAGCGGTTGCGAACTCCTAGGTGACCAATTTGCGTGTTGTGTTGTTCTTGATCCTCGATATCTGTAAATTAGGACTTGATTGGTTTACCCGCTGCCACCTGCTACCACCCGCAAACGCAGCTTTTGCGGGTGATAGTGGATAGCAGCGTTTGACAACAATCACAAAAAATGCTTCCTACCGCTATGTATCGCTCCATATTACTCAAAATCAAAAGCTGCTTTCCGCTAGCGTTTGCAGTTGCGGGTGGGTAATAAAAAAAATGATGTTTAAAAATAATAAAAGTTAATTTAAAATAATATAAAATATATAAAAAAGCCACTTAATAAAACAATTTAGTAAATTAAAATTTTAAAAATTAAATATTAATATTATGAGATACATGACTAAATTTGATATTTTCTATTGATTTATTCACTAAACACTTATCATAATTTTATATTTATCAAATTTTAAGATTAATTTTTTTAATAATTAATTTTATTATAATAATATACATTTTTTATATTTTATATAGTTATATAATATGTTTATATTGTTAATTTGTTGTTTAACCGCTGTTGCATCCGCTAGTCAACCAGTCATAATTCTCCCGCAAACTCATTAGTTTTTAACCGCTGTACCAGTCGTATGAATCATTTAATAACGCTTAAAACCACAACCGTCCGTTTCCGCAAACTTCCGCAACCACAACCACACCCGCTGCGATTAAACCAGTCAACCCTTTTGTCCATCGAATTGAGTTAGCGCGAGTTAGATTGCTTTACAAGTGGTATCAGAGCACCAGGGCTCGTGCAAGAAGAATCGAAGAGGGTGCTTATCTGTTTTCTCCATGATGGTGCTTGTTCGATATGCTCTGGGACCTGCGTGTATTCAAGAGATTGTTGATTCATAAAGATTCTGATAAATGGAACCAACGTGTGGGAGATTTGAGATGGATAAGATTGACGGAAAAGGAGATTTCGGAATGTGGAAATATAAGCTTCTTGGTCAGTTGGAAGTTCTTGATGAGAATGCTACATTGTATAAAGATTCAGAGAAACTTGAGAAAGGAACAGAACCTGTAATTGATCCCATGAAAGTTGCAAGAGATACAAGGGTAAAGAATCTCCTCGGGACATGCCTCAGTGATATGCTACTTCGGAAAGTGATTAATGAACCTACAGCATACGGCATATGGAAAGCATTAGAGAGTGACTTTCAGCAGAAATCTTTGCCAAACAGAATCTATCTGAAACAACAGTTTGCAAGTTTCAAGATGGATGAGGGTAAAAGCATAGAAGAGAACCTGGATTATTTCCTAAAACTGATTGCAGATCTCCCAAGCCTCAACATCAATATCAGCGATGGAGATCAAGCCATTCAGCTTCTGACCAGTCTACCACCACCATATAAACCTCAGATTCGTACCCTGAAATATGGTACAGGGAAAGAAACACTTACTGTCCATGAAGTAACAACCTCAACATACTCGAAAGAGATAGAACTTAAACAAAAGGACCTTCTCAGTAAGCAAAGATCACATTCAGATGGTTTATATGTTGAGTCAAGAGGAAGGTCCAGAGACAGATTTCATAAGCAAAATAACAGATATCCCAAAGGCAGATCAAAGTCTAGAAATCACAGGTCAAAGACTAGGCCTACGTTCAACCGAAACAACAAGAGTGAGTGTTTCATATGCGGGAAGAACGATCACTGGAAGAGAGAATGTCCACAGAGACAGAGTGGCAAACCTGAGATATCAGCTAACGTTGCGAGTGACCCAACACAGCCTTTGATCTTGACAGCAAGCGTTTTTAACAAGAAGGATGCGTGGATTTTAGACTCTGGATGCACTTTCCACATCACTCCAAATAGAGATGTTCTGTTTGACCTGGAAGAAATGGATGGTGGAAAGGTGCTAATGGCAAATGACACTCAGTGTGACATAAAAGGCATCGGTAAGGTCAGAATCAGAAATCTAGATGGTTCAGTTGTGATATTAACAGACGTCAGATACATGCCAGATGTTGGTAGAAACTTAATATCCTACGGTATGCTAGAGCAAGCAGGATGCAAATACGAAGGAGGGGATTACGTCATTACCTTCTACAAGGCTGGAAGAAAGGTCTTTTCTGGCAAGTACAGCAACGGATTATACTATCTTCAAGGAGAAGTAGAGACAGCCGAAATAAACTTCTCCAAGTCTGATGAAGCTAAGAAAAACTTGTGGCACTCCAGACTCGGCCACATGAGCTCAAAGAACATGGAAGCTTAGTCACGGGTGGTTACCTGAAAAGAAGAAAAATTGGGGAGTTAGGTTTCTGCGAAGACTGTGTGCTAGGCAAATCACATAAACAAAGTTTCCGACCTGCAAAACATACGACTAAGAAGATATTGGAATATGTTCATTCAGATTTATGGGGTTCACCAACAACTCCGGAGAGTCTTGGTGGGTGTAAGTACTTTATAAGCTTCATCGATGACTATTCTAAGAAGGTCTGGGTATATTTCTTAAGGACAAAGGACGAAGTTTTTCTAAAGTTCAAAGAGTGGAAGAGACGGTGGAACAGCATACAAAAAAAGAAGATTAAATGTATAAGGACAGACAACGGGTTGGAATTCTGCAATACCAAGTTTAATGAGCTATGTCAGAAGTCGGGAATCAAAAGACATCGTACTTTCACATACACCCCACAACAGAATGGCGTATCAGGAAGGATGAATCGAACCATTATGGATAGAGTCAGGAGCATGCTCTCAGAGACAGGGCTTGGTCAAGAGTTTTGGGCAGAAGCTTCATCTACTGCAGTGTATCTGATTAACAGGATGCCTAACTCCACCCTCGAGTTCAAACTACCAGAAGAGGTTTGGTCAGGACATGGCCGGATCTCACACAGTTAAAAAGATTTGGATGCACAGCATATGTTCACATAATTCAAGGAAATTGAGTCCTAGAGCAATAAAGGAAATTTTCTTGGGGTACCCCTTTGGAGTTAAAAGATACAGAGTGTGGATCTCAGAAGAGGGAAAGTGTACCACGAATAGAAACGTCGTGTTTCATGATAGTGAAGTCTACAAGGATACTCTAAAAGGAAAAGGAAAGATGGACTCAGATAAACATAAGAGAGAAGGACATAAGAAAGATGGAAGATGGGTATCATTCAGTGATGATCTAATCCAAGGACCTACCCCATTCGGCTATGAACGAGGAGAGAGCTCTGGTCAAGGTGGAGATAATACTGAACAAGGGAGGACTGATATATCAGAAGAATCAGAAGGTTCAGAAAAGTCAGATAGCTCATATGAGTCAGAAGGGTTAGCTTTCAGGGAGGAATCAGAACCGCAGACATCTACACAGTCATTTAGTGAGTATCTGCTTGCAAAAGACAGAGACATAAGACAGAACATTCGTCCACCGTCAAGATATGAGGATGCTAATCTAGTAGCATACACCTTGTCAGCAGCTGACGATCTAGAGATAGAAGAACCACAGAGTTTTGAAGAGGCAAAGAGAAGTAAGAAATGGAAACACTGGACAATGCAACGAATGAGGAGTTTGACTCATTTGCGAAAAACCACACTTGGGATCTAGTTGACCGACCAGATAAACATAAACTAGTTGGTTGCAAATGGATATTCAAATTAAAATCAGGTATCCCAGGTGTTGAAGAGCCTCGTTACAAAGTTAGACTAGTGGCTAAAGGTTTTTCTCAGAAAGAAGGAGTAGATTACAATGAGATACTCTCACCAGTGGTTAAACATGTTTCTATACGAATTATACTTTCCATAGTTTTGAATCGGGACTACGAGTTAGAGCAGTTGGATGTGAAGACTGCCTTCCTACATAGGAACCTAGAAGAGAGAATTCTAATGGAGCAGCCAGAAGGATTTGTAAAGAAAGGAGAAGAAGACAAGGTGTGCCTCCTAAGGAAGTCCCTCTATGGATTAAAACAGTCTCCAAGACAATGGAATTTGAGATTCGACAGCTTCATGAAGTCAGAGATGTTCAAGAGAAGTGAATACGACCAATATGTCTACATAAGGAACATTAAAACAGAAAAGGAGATCTATCTATTGTTATACGTTGATAACATGTTGATTACTTCAGGAAATATGGTTGAGATTCAGAAAGTGAAAGATAGTCTGAACAGAGAATTTGAGATGAAAGACATGGGTAAGGCTTCTCGCATCTTAGGGATGGACATCATTAGAGACAGGAAGAAAGGCACTCTAATTCTCTCGCAAGAAAGTTATATAGAGAAAGTGCTTAAAAGCTTTGAACTGGCAGAAGCTAAAGCCGTTACAACCCCTATTGCAACTCATTTCAAACTAAAGAGTCTAAAGAAGCAGGAGAGAGCTATTGAGGCACAACACATGGAGAATGTTCCCTATACCAGTGCTGTAGGAAGTCTAATATACGCTATGATTGGTTTTAGACCTGATCTAGCATTTGCGGTGGGAGTTATCAGTTGATACATGTCTCATCCACGACGGGAGCACTGGGAAGCAGTCAAATGGGTTTTGAAGTACCTAAGAGGAGCATCTAAGGCAAACTTAGTTTTTACTAAGAACTTAGATTTCAGTATAGAAGGGTTTAGTGATTCAGATTACGCTACAGATTTGGACAAGAGAAGGTCTGTTACAGGTTTTGTTTACAAAATCCGGGGGGATACACTCAGCTGGAAAATCTAACCTACACTCAGTAGTGGCTCTATCTACAACAGAGGCGGAGTATATGGCCTTAACATCAGCTACAAAGGAAGCGATCTGGCTAAAAGGGATCTGTTCTGAGCTAGGCTATGTCCCAGGAGTGTAAAGATCCATTGTGACTCACAGAGTGCTTTGGCACTTGCAAAGAACTCTGTGCATCATGAAAGGACTAAGCACGTCGCAACTAAATATCATTTCATTAGGGATATAGTTGCTAAAGGTATTATTACTCTCTAAAAAGTTCACACAAGCAGGAATGCAGCTGATTTCCTAACTAAGGCGTTACCTGGACAGAAGTTTCACCTTTTCTGTGACCTGGTGAACATCGCGTGAAGGAGTGGAGACCCCGGATACCTCAGAATGTCAAGATAAGATTTCGCACGACACAAAGCAAGTGATTAGTAGCTATCGTGTTCGATCTTGGCACTGTTACTGATTTACAGGAATTAAAGTTTTTGAGGAGTCTTACCCGGAGAGATTCAGAAGCCAGCTTGTGGTAGATTGCTTGGTTTCAGGTGGAGCGAGATCAGAGAGAGTTTTGGTGCAAAGGTTTTCTGGTTTGAGCATCAGTGGTTTTTGCATTCGAGTTCAGAGGAGAGATTGAGAATAAAGAGTCTTCGGCGATGAAGTCGGAGTTCTATCTGAAAAGGTGGAGTTTGTGGGTCTGTTTCAGTCAAAATCACTGGGCCGCATCTACAGGTTTAAGCCCAACTCCTTCACTTAAGCCAAATCAGCTTAACGACTATTTGATGTCGTCGTCTTCGTATCGTTGACCCTGCAACAGAATAGAAGAGAGTCTGTTACGAAGAGAAGATACAGAGAGAGAGGATCAAGGTTACAGGAACTTAGCTCTGCGCAGCTTATTCGGCGGTTAATCGGAGGAGTCACGCCGTTGGGTTCGTCGGTTCACGAAGGTTCTCTAGAGACTGTAATCTTGTAAGTCTTTAGTCGTGTTCATTGTAACACAGATTAAGCCGCTGAAAAACGTGACGTAACTAAAGAGAGATAGTGAATGCAGTTGAAGGACAATGATCCTTCTCCAGGAGAGTAGCGGTTGCAAACTTCTGGGTGACCAATTTGCGTGTTGTGTTGCTCTTGATCCTCGATAATCTGCAAGTTAGTCCATCGAAATGAGTTAGCGCGAGTTAGATTGTTTTACAACTGCTGAAAGAAAAACCCAAACATTCCATCAGGACCTTGAGCACTGCCAGCATTAACAAAAAAGGCAGATTCTTTCACTTCTTCCTTTGAAACTGATTTTATCAATTCATCACTCAGTGCTTGATTCACTCTCCGTTCGAAGTCCTGGAATAAATTCTCGAAACTTTGAAGATTTGATGACGTGAAAAGCTTGGAAAAGTACTCTGCAGCAACCTGGCTCTTGGCCGGTTCTGATCTTTGAGGATCACTTTTCTCATCGAAGAGTTTTTCAATTCTTTTCCTTGCCATTTTCGCTTTAACAGAAGCATGGAAGAACTGGGAGTTCCTATCTCCATTTCTCAGCCACTTGTCTATACTCCTCTGTCTCCAGTAGATCTCTTCTTCCTTATATGCTCTCATCAGCTCTCTCTTAAGAAAATTGATGTCACAGAAGTTTTGGATTACAGCAGATTGTTCGAACTCCAAATCACGTTCAATCTGGTGAATCTTCGTGAGTGAGTTTAAGGTGTTCTTTCTCTTCCATCTTCTTAAGGATTTTCTACAAACCTTCAATCTGTTAGCCGCATTACTACTACAACTATCTGCATTGACCTTCCATGCCAAAGAAATGGCTTTTTTAACTCCCGGTTTGAATAAGAATTGTTTGTCAAACTTGAAGTTTCCTCTATACTCGCTTGACCTTCCATCAAACTAACCAAAATTGGCCTGTGATCCGAACCACGCTTAGCCAGAAACGATTGATTTGAGGCCGGAAAAGCTCTAAACCATTCTTTATTCCAAAAACAGCGGTCCAGTCGACACTGAATCCACATTTTATAACGCACACCTGCCCACATAAGCTGATTACCAAAACTGTCCAATTCAACCATCTTACAAACTCTGATCATATTTCTAAAGGGTTGAAAAACATTATCACATGTACTAGGTCCACCAGTCTTTTCACCATTATGTAGAAGATCATTAAAATCCTCTAACATATACCAACAGTCCTTTCTATTTTCACCAAGCCTACTCCCAAACCGCAGCTCTATACTTCACCAAAGGTGCCCCATAAACACAAGAAACAAAAAACTCCAAAGAGGCAAACTTCACTTTACAATCCAAATAAACGGTTTTTTATCCGCAAACAACACTTCCATATCTACATTTTTCATTTTATCACCGTTTGAAGTTTACTAAATTAAAGAAACATACGAATATTGATGATCAATACGTGATCTACGCAGTTGTAGAAATTTGCAAACTTTTTTTTTTTAAAGCTCATTTTGTAAGTAAAGCTAAAAAAGACAAGTCAATGTACTAATTCGATAGCCATTTGAATAAGAACATTTTCAACTAACTTTCCTCCTAGGATTAGAGTACAAAGGAATAGTTTGCTTCCAACCCACGCTATCCAAGCATAAACAATTAGACAAAATTAGCAAGTTGGGATCTCTTAACCAATCTTTAAAGTTTTGTTCTTCCTCGCGATGATAACCTCTTACCCTCTTCTTTCCTTTCTGTTTCTCACAAATTGTACAGACTTTACTTTAAGTCATCAACAAAACTAACAACTAGGCCGGTCCTAATATTTAGGCAAAAAGAGATTTGTTTCAAACCTTCAGGGAAAAAAAAAAGATTTGTTTCTGCCCATAAATTTTTTTTTTATCTGAATTTTTATTAGTAAACAGAAATCTGATACAACCGAACATTTTTTTTTACCCTTCATCGTCCCTGTAAATGGAAGTAGATGCCCAGTTTGGGTCGATTTAATTAATATAATATTTTAACTACAAAAAGTTGGATTAATCTCCTTATTCGTTTTGTATCAAATATCTAACTTAAGAATATTCATAAGACTATCTCCAATAATTAATTCTATTTTTACTCTAAAAATAAAAAAGAGTTTTCTTTTAATAGTCAATACTATTTTAATTAACTATTATTTTCTTATAAAACCTTATATTTTTAAAATATATTAATTTTCCACTCATTTGGCTTTTAAGCAAAATTAGATAATTTTTTATTTTATTAAAATTAAATATAGTGAATTAAAAGAAATTTCATTACATCAAATAAATTCAATTTCAAATACATTTTTCAAGAATAGAGATTGGTGTAATTCTTCCATTAATGATCAATTGAAACATTTGAAAATGAGAAATGAGATTTTTATCTTTAATTTTATATATTGTTGTTGTTTTTATTAAAAATTAATATACTTTTTAAGTATACAATTACATATTAATATTATTATTATAAATTTTTAAGTATAAACGTAAAATGTATAATTTTTGAGTATAAAATAAAAATATTTTAAATGAAATTTTTATTTTATAAATAAAAATATAACTTTAAAGTTTTCTTTTTTAGAGTGGAATATAAAATGATTGGAGATAAATTTAGGCTAAAAATAGAATTTATAGACAAAATAGAACATTATTGGAGATGCTCTAATATTTGGATGATATCTTCAATTGCAACATTACCTAACCCTCTTAGTCCTTATTTTTCTTTTGGATTTTATTGATAAATTAAGATTGCCAAAACAAAATTTAGATATGGCTTTTAGTCTTTTGGTCCGGGAACTAAAGAACATGTAAAATTAGTTTCTATTCTGAACTTGAGATTTTCTCAAAGTTCAGAAAAAAAAATCTTTATAAAAAATTCCATAGTATCAATTAACTATTTGTTGACTTTATTGATACATAACAAAAAAATATGTTTAGTTTTTGTAGTTGGCACACACAAAAAAGAAGTTAAGAACATTTTCATCGATTGGTTAGATATTTAAATGAGGTTTTTATATATTTTAAAAAATATTTTACAATAAAGTAATTATATAATCAAAATTTATTGTAATAAAAAATTAGATTAATTTAGTAGAAGATATGTGGAAAGAAAAAAAATGGTTAAGTTTCTTTATGTTTTTGTATTTTTACTTGTTTTTTTAACATTCTAATGATGGGAAAACTATGTGAGAAACCTGAGACCGAGGTGTTCTAATACTTAGCAAACAATATTTACCTTGTAATTAGTTGATTATTTTGGGTTAATGATTTTCAAAAAAGAAAGAAAAAAGAAAAAAAGAAATGATTACTTCATATGGATATGACTGGAAGTGAGTGATAAGCTACCCATATTATTTTTCTTTCTCCAATGCGTATACGACTATGTAAAAAGTTTCACACAGTATTTAAGTATATTTTGAAAACTTCAATGGTTTAACATATCGAATTTTTTATTTAAAATATTTAATAAGTTTCTAAATTTTAATAGCTATGAAACCAAGTCCGGTTCATAGCTTTTTGGAATTCTTAGAAAAAAATTTTGTTTCTTGACTTTTAAAAATTTTTTAAGATAAAGTTTTTTAAACCTATTTTACATGAGTTTATTTATTAAAAAGAAACTTAGTTATGAACATAAATGTAACAAAATTTCTCTTGAAAAAATATATATCTAACTATTTTTTCTATTCAAATCTTATTTTCTAAACTATTTTTTTCTAAGAAGTTAGACTCCTAAAATCATTAATTCGGGATAAACCCAATGCTGGTCCCGCATAAATGAATTGGCTTTGCTTTAGACTCAAAAAAACAATCACAAATTATTTGTTTAAACAAAATAGTACAAAATATTTTTAGAAAATATTTAAAAAGATTTTATATTTTATATTTCTTGAGAAAAGGTAAATGACATAATCAAAGTTATATAGTCAATCTAGCTATTAATAATTAATTGAACCGAGGATTAGTTCAAAATGGTAATAATGCAATTTGATTCGTAATAATCAAATCCACCTAAATTGATGTTAATATTATAAAAATTCAAATGAAATAAGAGATGTTAAACATGATTTCAAGATATGAAAATGTGATGAAGGATCAAAGACATAAAACATAACATTCTCTACACATTCAACACATTTCTATACTTGTTTTCTTTTGTGCTTGTATCTCGATTTTCGTAAAAAAAATTTAAAAAATCATCAATACTAAAAATTATTTGCTTCCACTTTTTCTCTTATTCAGTTCATTATTTATTTTGATTTATCATAAATTTTTTAATTTTTTTAAACACCATTCATTTTTTTTACTATACCATGAGATAATCTTAGTCCATAAACTATTCTTATTTACAAAGATACTTATATTTTCTACTCCAACATCCATTAGATTAAGTCTTAACTCCTAAAACACATTATATATATTCAGATAATCTAATTTTGAAAAGATATATGATATTCTTAAATGTACTGTTAAAGGAAATTGTGATATCTTTAGAATATTTTTAATAGTTATACTAGAATATTTAATTAATATTAATAACATAAGTTTAATCTAAAAATTATTTACCTTAATATAAAAGCAAAAATTTATACAAAAATAAGAATTGACATCATAAACCATAAAACCCAAACTAAACATCGAATTTGTGAAAAATCTGATATTCTTACATCTATATATTATATTTATTATGAGAATTTTATCTACATTTTAATGAAACAAAAATTTACTGTATACAATTTATCATAAATAAATTCTATATTCTATCATTCTGCGAATTTTATAAAAATTTTAATTAATTCAACAAATAATTTAATTTTTTGCTATTCCACGCTAACCGATCAAAACCTAAATAAAAAATCAGAACATAAACTGAGTTACCATAAGCATAATCTAAAAATTAAATATAAGTAGTATTAGTAGTCTTTTCAGACCACAACCTCCAAGGCACATAAATACAGACCCAGAAAAACTGTGCGCTTATCTGTTCTTCAGGTTTAAAGTGGTTTCGAAAAAGAATTAAATTTTCAAAGAGTTTGGTTGGTTAGCTGGTCCCGCGGATTTTTCTTGGAGTTCACTTGAATCCTGCGATCCATTTGACAGATCCACCAAGAAGCACAGAACAGTTTGATCTCTGTGTCTATATAATGAAGAGATTCACGGTTTGCTGCTTCTCAAATCCAACCCACAAGAGCAGATATCGAAATCCAGACAAGGTTTGGCTTCTCCTTTACACCAAATTTTTTTTGAATCTTTAATTTGTTTTCATCAAATTTTTCTCTGACCCATTTGCTAATTTGTCTTGATTTGATCTGGGTCTAACTCTGTTCTGTAAGAAACTAAGAGAAAGCATGGAGATTTCAAGAAATGACAATCAAGAGGTTAGGGTTTAGATGGTTCGATTATCTTTTCGATATGTTCCTTTCTTCATAGCCAAGTCTTGTTCACCTTTTTACACACTTTCTTCATTTCTAAGCTAAACCTTATTTAATCCTTTATCACTTTAATCATTTCTCTACCAGCCGGCGAAACAGACCAACAATGTAGCATCAATCATTGGTTCTGATCGCACAAATGTAATTGTGAATCATGACTTCTCTTCGGGGATGCATCCGTGGCATCCGAATTGCTGCGAGGCCTTTGTTGTCACCGCAGATTCTGGTGTCTCTCCCGGTGTTTTAGACCCGTCAAAGTCCGGTAGCTACGTAGTTGTCAAGAACCGGAAAGAAACTTGGCAAGGTTTAGAGCAAGACATCACAAGCAGAGTGAAACCTTGTTGTCTTTACAAAGTTTCTGCAACTGTTGCTGTCTCTGGACTTGTTCAAGGATTAGTAGAGGTGATGGCTACTTTAAAGCTCGAAAACCAACAATCGCCAATAAACTATCAGCTCATCGCAAAGTAAAGGCCATTTTTACACTCAACAAATTTGTATAATGTTCCCAAAAGAACAACATTTTTTAATTTTTGAATATCGCAGAACTTGTGTCTTCAAGGAGAAGTGGGTGAGACTAGAAGGCATGTTCTCGTTACCAATCTTACCAGAAAAAGTCGTTTTCTATTTGGAAGGCCCTTCACCAGGGATTGATCTCCTCATACAGTCTGTTACCATTGAACAAGAAAGCGAGCCTGAGGTACATTAATTAATCATATCAATGATTGTTTGCGTGTGCTTTCGTTTGCGTTTGTGCTGACTTATTTCATTTTCTTTAAAGGTGGAACGACAAGAGCGTGTTAACGTGGAAGATGAGAATCTTGTAGTCAACCCAAACTTTGAAGATGGACTAAATAACTGGTCTGGGAGAAGCTGCAAAATTGTGTTGCATGACTCCATGGTTGATGGAAAGATAGTACCAGAATCAGGGAAAGCTTTCGCTGCAGCTACAGAACGCACACAGAACTGGAACGGTATCCAGCAAGAGATTACAGGAAAAGTTGATAGGAAACGTGTATATGAAGCAACCGCGGTTGTTCGTATATATGGAAACAATGTGACAAATGCTACTGTGCAAGCTACTCTATGGGTCCAGAATCCAAATCAACGTGATCAATACATTGGCATTGCGAAGTTAGTTTTTTTCTTTTCAATATCACATTTAATAGTTCAGATCAAGAATCATTGTAAAATGCTAAAGTGGATCTTCATGTTCTGTTCTTTAAAAGTGTGCAAGCAACAGACAAGGAGTGGATACAGATTAAAGGGAAGTTCCTCCTCAATGGCTCTGCGTCACGGGTTGTCATTTACATCGAAGGTCCGCCTCCTGGAACTGATATTCTCTTGAACTGCTTGACCGTAAAACACGCCGAGAAAATTCCTCCTTCACCACGTCCACCTATGGAGGTTAGTCCAAAGATCAAGTTCACAATTTCACTGCAATATAATCCACTTAGGCTATGATTTGTTCTAATTCTAGTTTATGCGTTTGCACATGTGTAAAAATAGTTTGAAACGAATTTTGCATTTCTAAAGTTAAAAAAAATAAAACATTTCTATCTTTTCATAAAACATATTTTAGAAAATGGAAATAAAACTCCTTTCTGTTTGTGCTTAATATTTCAATTTACAATTAGCAAAAAAAAGTTTTTTACTGAAGATTGTTGTTTTATCTGGAAAAAATGAACTTTATAATAGCATTTAACCTCGAACAAATAATTAAAATCTGAATCTATGCTGTTGTTTTTTTTTCTTTTATCATAGAATCCTGCATTTGGGGTAAACATACTCACAAATAGCCAGTTAAGTGATGGTACGACCAATGGCTGGTTCCCATTAGGGAACTGCACGCTAAGCGTCTCAGAAGGCTCCCCTCGAATCCTTCCTCCAATGGCAAGGGACTCACTTGGACCACACGTGCCTCTAAGTGGCCGCTATATGCTCGTGACTAACAGAACACAGACATGGATGGGTCCAGCTCAATTGATCACTGACAAACTTAAGCTGTTCTTGACATACCAAATATCTGTCTGGGTCAAAGTCGGTTCTGGCATTACTAGTCCACAAAATGTTAATGTCGCACTTGGTATTGATAGTCAATGGGTAAACGGAGGACAAGTTGAGATCAACGATGATAGATGGCATGAAATTGGTGGCTCTTTCAGAATTGAGAAGCAGCCATCTAAGGCTTTGGTTTATATTCAAGGCCCTTCTTCTGGCGTTGATCTCATGGTCGCTGGCTTGCAGATTTTCCCAGTAGATCGACTCGCGAGAATCAAGCATTTGAGAAGACAATGTGACAAGGTATATATACACAAAACACTCTGCGTTTTCATTCTCCTGTGTTAACTGCAACGAGACTTTATAGTAATTTTCTTGATTTACAGATCCGTAGAAGCGACGTTATCCTCAAATTCTCGGGTGTTGATTCTAGCAAGTTGTCTGGAGCTACGGTTAAAGTTCGACAGACAAGGAACAGCTTCCCGGTGGGAACATGTATCAGCAGAACAAACATGGATAATGAAGATTTTGTCGATTTCTTCTTGAAGAACTTTAATTGGGCGGTTTTTGGTAACGAGTTGAAATGGTACTGGACGGAACCAGAACAAGGTAAGCTTAATTACCAAGATGCAGACGATATGCTCAACTTGTGTAGTAGCAACAACATAGAAACCAGAGGACATTGTATCTTTTGGGAAGTCCAAGCAACTGTTCAGCAATGGGTCCAAAAGATGAACCAAACCGACTTAAACTCCGCAGTCCAAAACCGATTGACCAGTCTTTTAAACCGGTACAAGGGAAAATTCAAACATTACGATGTGAACAACGAGATGTTACACGGATCATTTTACCAAGACAAGCTAGGGAAAGACATAAGAGTCAACATGTTCAAGACCGCACACCAGCTAGACCCGTCCGCGACATTGTTCGTCAATGATTACCACATAGAAGACGGATGTGATCCTAGATCTTGCCCTGAGAAGTACACTGAACATATTCTTGACCTACAAGAAAAGGGTGCACCTGTTGGAGGAATCGGGATTCAGGGCCATATCGATAATCCGGTGGGTCCAATCGTATGTTCAGCTCTAGACAGACTAGGAATCCTCGGTTTACCGATATGGTTCACGGAATTGGATGTCTCCTCGATTAATGAGCACATCAGGGGAGATGATTTGGAAATTATGATGTGGGAAGCTTTTGGACATCCTGCGGTTGAAGGTATAATGTTATGGGGATTTTGGGAGCTGTTTATGAGCAGAGACAACTCTCATTTGGTGAATGCAGAAGGTGATGTTAATGAAGCTGGTAAAAGGTTTTTGGCTGTGAAAAAAGATTGGCTCTCTCATGCTAATGGACATATTGATCAAAACGGTGCGTTTCCGTTTAGAGGGTACCATGGAAATTACGCTGTTGAAGTGATTACTAGTTCGTCTCAGAAGGTTCTTAAAACGTTTGTTGTTGAAAAGGGAGATTCAGCTCAGGTCATTACTGTGGATCTTCAAGGTTTGTGACGCTTTTGTGTGATGCATGTGTTTTATTTGTGTGTATGTATATCTAGTTTCTAATATATATGCTCAAGCTTTGGTGTTTGTATATTGTGTGAATAAAAGTTTACCTGGAAAAGCGCTTGATTTTTTAATATTTGAAAACAAATGAAAAGATGATGCACTAAAAGAAATATTAAAAGGCCTAAATTACAACTTGAATTGTGATACACAGGCAACAGTAATACAAACTACTAAATAACATCTTGGATTCTTGGATATATCACTGCATATAATGTCCCAAAAATGTGTATAAACAGCTGGGCGTAGAACACAAAGTAAATAAAAATCAGAATATAAACGGGAGAATGGATAAAAAAAACCTTACCTTTGTCAAAACACTTTACCTATTTGTTCGTAATTGTATATGATGATTCATAAACTGAGTCAATAAGATAGATCCCGACACATCAAAGTTCCAAATTAGGATACAAGAATCTAAATTGTTGTTTGAACTTAGGATTAAAGACAATCATTAGCCCGCATATTCGATTTGTAAACAAATCAGTTTTTGTTTGCTAAAAATAAATTATACACCTATTTCCTATCAAGCAATCTATATAACATTTTTAGTAAATAGATTAAACATTTACTCACAGACTAGGTAATCAATCTAATCTAAGTTATAAACATAATGATAGGTGAAAATATTCAAAAGATAAATCCTTATCTATGTCTAGTTTAATGACTTCTAAAACTTTAAACCTAACTATAAAACTACTCATACATAGTTGTAGAGCAATACAAGAAAATGAAGAAAAAAACTATAATTAGATTAAAAAATAAATACATGGGTTTAGAAATCTTCTCAGAAAACTACTGAAGTAGAGATTCGTCTTCCAAAGTTTTATAAAATCCAAATCAAAAGTATGAATTGAATGAAAAATATAGAATAACCAACAATAGCTGAAAAAATTAGATATAGATACATATAGGTTAAAAATACGTCTTTGTCAAAAAATTAGTAAAGAAAACTTAAAGTTTCATTTTTTTTCCTTTTCTTTGTTAGTGAACCGATTGGTTTGGAAAGGGATCAATCAGTCTTTGCATTCATGGATTGGCCTCTGAATGGTCGATTCATGGAAACTTTGTCATAAATTTTATAGTTATCAATCTTATTTCCATATATAACTATTTTCAACTTGTTTAAGTATATTTCTTTTTCTTATATCTTATACTTTGTCCAACTATATTTTAATTTTAAAAATCTTTAAAAACACAAAAAAACTAAAAAAAATAGCATTTAAAATTCCTGGTTAAAATGCAAAAATACGTTACATATCAAATATATACAAGACAATAATTGAGATTTTTTTCGACTGGATATTATATCTACCTTTTCATTAATACATTTTGACATCAGCAGAACTGAGGTAGACAAATTGTGGTACATCGTTATTCAATGCAAACTAATAATTGTAAATTTGTTGATAAAAAAAAAGCTAATAATTGTAAATGGGTAGTTGTACTATTTATTACGATTTACGAGAGTTTGAAATGACATTGACTATTATACTGTAGCATGTAGATTTTGCATGTCGGCATTTATGTATTGAGTTGGACAGATAGTGGTACAACGTTGGTGGCTTAGAAGTTGTAGACCTTGTGGTTGTAAGTATATACCACAAAACAGTATGTAAAAAGCCAAATAAAATCAATATGAAAAATACTTTTTTTACATATATTAATTTTTACTGCAAGCTTTTTACATTTTATAGTTATAAAATATAATTATTCACAAAATATAGAAACATTCGACTGAAGAAAATTCCTGTAATATTATTTCATATAAGTTTCTTATATGTCACATTCACATTAATTTTTAAAAGAACGAATTAAATATACATATTTATTTCATTTAAATTACTATAATTATTTATCATTATTCTATACTTTTGAGGCTTTTTCAATTAATAGATTTTATTCTAAATTATTTATTTAAAAATAGAAAATATCTCAAATTATTTTTTGTTTTTGCCAACAATCTCAAAATCTTTTTAATATTAGTTAATAAGTATGTTTATTACAGTACATGCTCATATTAGTTATCACTAGTTAATAAGTATGTTGATTACAGTACATGATCATATTAATTATCACAAATTTTTTATATTATAATATAAGGAACTAGATATATTTTTGTATAAAAACTATTAATTTTTTTTTATCTATATGAACGATATATATATGAAAGTTGCATAAGAGAATTTTGCATTAATTTATCTTTTTGTATTATTTTCATGTGGAATTAGTGAAATAATAAAGTTTTTGAAACAATAAAACAATTATATAAATATTTTTAATGAATTAGAATTAATTAGTTTAACAACTAATTTTGTTTTCTATATATTGTGATTTTCTGAAAAATATAATCAATTTTATATATATATATATATTTTAATTTTTTTCTTTATGAATATTTTTGATTTTCAATAATCAATATTTAATAAATAAATCATTAAAATATTTTTGTAATCAATCTCTAACTTTATTCTTAATCAATGTTATCTTTTTAAATAACATATTAGTAATAAAAAAAATAAAAAAAATTTACTATGATTCTATATTTATCAAATAATTAGAATCATTTTTAAAGTAGTTTGATTCAATATTCTCAGATCTTTTCTTCCAAAAGAGTATTTTTAACATTATAACTAACTTAATACCAAACAAAATTCAAATAGTATAAGATTAAGAGTTAAAATAATAGTTGTCACTACACCAAACCAAAGGTAACCAAACTCACATAAATTTTATGAAACCTGAATTAATACATTTTCAAAGATTATCAATTTCAGTTTGTTATTATTTTCAAACGTTCTGCAGATCTTTAATACTTCTACATCTAGAGGTTAAGAGTTCAAATCCTAAACAGTATAATTTATTATTATTTATATAAATTAATAATAAAAAATTATAGAAAATCTTTAAACATAGTACAATAAAGCTACTAAGATGAATCTTTATAAGATGGTTTAATTTGATGGAATCATCAGGCATGAATTCTTAAAAACAGAAGATTTGTTGTTTGTAAAATCGTTAATGTAATAATTTTTATAATTTGCAATAAAATAATAAATCAATCAATACAATGTTAAAACACGATAACAAAAAAAAAAATCTTGAGACCAATCAACATTTCAGTTTTTGGTTTTTTCTTACTTTTCCAATAAAACATATATTTATAAATATGAGTTTAACCTAACTATAGTCTAATTTAGAGAAATAAATGTAATTCAATATATTTAAAAAATAAATAGTTGCACCAATAGGAATTCTTTTACTCGAATCACAAGAAAAATTTTTTTAAAATAATATTTTATTTATTTTTTTGTACATGTAAATTATAAATAAAACAACTTAAAATTCATTTACAAATGACAACAAAAATATTAAGTAATTGTTATAATTTAATTATTTTATAAATATATGAGCACAGGAGAGTTGTCTAATGTCAAACTGGAAGAGGAATCAAGTAGGTGTCTATGAGGTTTTTTTTAGCGTATTCAATAATTGAACTTGGAAGGACACCAAAGAGATTATAAACCATAGGTTCAGAATATCCAAAATTTATATATTAAAAAATAGCATAATTTAAATTGACTAAGAGGGAAAAATAATATAAAAAAAAAACAGAAAACTAGAAGCAAGCACAGGACAGAAGCTACGCCTACTGTGAGAACATCAAACCAATTGCGAGATCAGAGCACAATCTTAATTCTGGGTAAGTCTCAATTCTTCATCTTCCCTGAATCCCTGTGTTTCTAATTCTAGTTTTGAATATTCTTTTTTTTTTTTTTATTATTATTATTATTCTTCTATTACGTGCAGTCTTATCTCTTCCCAGCCAAACAACTAGCCTTCTCCTCTGTAAAGATTCTGTTCAAGATTTCCAAAATTTGGTCTCATTATTGCTTACAGTTTCTATTAGTGACTATGTTGTCTGCGTCGTTATTTGGTTTGATTGTAGAATGTCGTACGATTCAGCTCCATTGTTATCTAAGGCGCAGTTAGATCCCATGGCTCAAGACTTGAACCAAAACTCACGAACTTCTTCAAGAAAGAAAAGATTGCGTCGCTGTAGAAGCGCTCCACGTGGTGATTGTACGTACAATGATGATGAGGATCATGTCAAAAAGGACGAACCACCTCCACATCGTAGTAAAATCCCAATGTTCAGGGATCTAAACCCGAATCTCAAAGAAGTGATCATGTTCTTTTTGTTATACCTAAGCGTTGGTACTCTCTGTTTCTACCTAGTGAGAGACCAAATCTCCGGTGATAAGACCAATGGTGTGTTGGATGCCGTCTATTTTTGTGTTGTAACGATGA
>OVBI01001090.1:0-42535 GCA_900406495.1 Sisymbrium altissimum | reverse complement strand
CTATTTCCTAATCCTATTAGGATTGGTTACTCTTCAAGCTTATTCCAACAACTACACACATTTCTATTGTCTAGATTTGTCATATTCTAAGATGAAAAACGTTTGGAATGCCAAAAATCTTTTGCATTTTTTTTACAGTCATATTCGATATATCTCACTTCCGTGAGTGTTAGTAACCTCACCGATTCATATCTAACACACTATACCATCATTGAAGTACAAATTCCTGGAAAATTTTGTGTCACCTCACTCCCTCTCTCTTTCTTTCTCTGAAACTAATCAGCACTCGGTGGAGAGACAAATATATAATTGTATATAGCTAGCAATACACATATACACATACTCGTACTTGCACACAGGACCATATTAATTAATTAAAGGAAAGAGGAATTAGGCCTTTAACGGGCCAGGAGAAAGAAAAAAATTAGAATGGATTGAGAATGGGTTTTGGGTGTTACACTAACGATTTTAATATTTTTAAAATTATCTTATTATATAAATCTTAATTTTCAAAGTTATTAATTAATAAGATAATGATACGTGTTAAGTTAATCATTTATATTTTGACATATGTATATTTACTTTTTCTAATCAAACAAAAGAAAAAAGAAAAGTGTAAATTTATTTTTTCTAATTTAACCAAAAAAGGAAAAATAATAATTAATTTTTACTAAAAAATGATAAATAATTTTATTCAAAAAAGAAAAAGAAAAATAAAAAAAATTGTTTTTAAAAATAAAATAAAATTATTCAATAGTTTTTTTGTGATGTTAACATGTATCAATATATATTTTATTTGATAATTAACAAAAAGGAAAATTATAAAAGTATAAATTTATAAATTTAAAAATCTCTTTCCTTATATAATAGCCAAAAAAGGAAAAGTTTAAAAAGTCAATCTACACCAAAAAGGATTAAATATTTCTTTAAAAAAAAATAATATTATAAAAGCCAGTTATAAACCAAAAGAATATGAAAACATTTTTCTTTTCTAAAAAATAATCATGATCCCCCAAAAAAATAGAAACACTCACATTTATACAAAGGAATTTATTCTCTCCTAATTTTTTATTACACAATAACACAACCAAAAAGAATATTATATATACTCTCTCAACTTTAAATATTTTTAATATTATTGTAACACATATTAATGTTAACGTCCTAAGTGATAGTCAAAATATATTAGTTTAAATTATAATAAGTTGAATTAGTAAACGTCCTAAGTTAACATCTCACTATATTTTTTTTTTTTTAATATTTCCTATTTTTACTTTTAATTCAAATCAAATAATATTCTTTCAACAAACAGATTTCATCCAAGAAACAATGACCATCAAATTATTTTTGCATAGACCTCATTAAGAGATTTATTTATTAATAAATTATCTTTAGTTTTTAAAAAATATTTTAAAATCTTTACTTTTCAGAATTATTAGGTAATTTAAATCCAGTTTCGAATTTCTTATTATTTTTATAGATTTCTTGGATTTCTTAATTACGAGTTATAAAATATATGTTAAATAATTTAATTTAATAAATATATGATCGATATTATTATGTTAATGTTAGTTATTTTGATTATACTTTATTATTATATGTGACGATGTGTTAGTTATATATTTTATTGTAAGTTTTTAATTGTAAAATATAGACATTATAATTTTTTAAGAAAGTTCATGAAATTTTTTTATTCATAAATTATATTTACTTTGAAATTGTAGAATATTTCAAATCAAACTGAAAACTTTTTCTTTATTTAGAGTCTTCACTTTTAAGAATATTTAATATTTTATAGATTTCTTGAATTTGTTAATTACAGATTATAAATAATTATTTTGAACAATTTAATATGAATTCTAATATTATCTTTTTATTTTTACTAGCATATTAGGTGGGTCCTTATCTAATATATAAATTTTGATCCTTCCAAGTTAGTAATTAATAAGATTATGACATGTGTATATATACTTTTTGTAATTAAAAAAAATATGAAAATTTTTATTTTACTTATTATAATAAGAAAAAAGGAAAAACGTAATAATTAGTTTTTTTAAGTAAAAAGATGATAATTATTTTTAATTAAAAAAAGAAAAAGGAGAAACCAAATTATTTTAAAAATAAAATGAAATTATTCAATAGTTACTAATCATAAAATTAAAATGATATTTAATTTTTGACATATTATAAAATACAAAAACAAAATTTTATAATGAATTACTACTCTTAAAAAATAATTTTATTTCTTTTTCACACCACTACATTCATCTCTATATAAATATCTAGAAGAATAATTCAATAATAATAATTTTTAATTATTGTTAATTTAAGTTTGTAGTTGATTTTACAATGTTGATGGTAAAATTTTTTTTTTTTTTTTTTGTAGTGTGTTGATGGTAATTATTTCATAATAAGTTATTTTTTTTCTTCTTTAATTTTTTTTCTTCATAATAGGTTATTATTGTGTATGAAATAATCTGTTATTATATTTGTATTTCATTAAGATGTTTATATTTATTCATTAATTATATTTTGTTTTAAATAATAAAGTATGAAAAAAATAATCTTTATCTAGTTTTACATAATTGTCTATTATTTTAATAGCCAGATATACACAAAATAGAAGATTTATGATATGTTCGATATGAAGATCTCAACAAACGCTTCCCCCTCCTTTCGCTCGAATATTATTTGTCTCCAAACACCACTTTTTCTAGTAACATCCATTTGAGTTAAACAGTCTTTAATAACTCTTGCGTCACAACAAAATTTTAGATGAAGAAAAGGTCATCGTTGGATTCAATAATATGTCCAAGCTTAACTTCCTCAACTCTGGAGAGCTGGAGAGAACGTTCTCCTTCTTCCTTTTCACTCAAAATTCAAAACTTCTCTCAACTCGAGAAATCAATTTCCTTCTCTGATGAAAAATACGAATCCTGTAGTTTCTCTTCTGGTGGATACAACTGGTACGTATTGCTGATTCACTTGAGTTCCACAAGTTCTATGCACCTTCTTCATCAACACAATTAATCCATACATCAAGCTTTTTTTTTTTAATTTCTTATATGATGGATAACCTTACCTAATAATATATAGAGAAAATTTGGATAAATACTTTAATTTGAGATTATATTTTGAAAACTACACCATCTTTTTATACTTTTGAAAACTACACTTTTTCATAAATAAAATAACTAAATTAACCTAATTAAAATTTTTAATAAATTTAATATTTAAATTTATTCTTATAAAATAAACATATAAAATGAATAATATATAATTAATATTTATATATTTTATTTAAAATTGTGAAATATCTGATTTTATTTAGAATTTGATATTTTAAAAATTTTCACTTTTGGATTTTCAATTTCTGATTTTTTAGAATTTGTTGATTTTTATAATATTTTTATTATTAGATTATACTTTTGGAAACAAGAAAATATGTTAATTTGATTTTTGGCTAAGTTTTATTTAAACATAATCTTTAAAAAGTTTTAGGTAAGCTATTTATATAAGAATAATTAGTAAAACAGATTTTTATTAGAGATAATTTTTCTAATATTTCAAATATTATTCAGTTATATATTTTAATATATTTAATAATTAAATATATTTTTATTTTAAATAAGTTAATCAGAATATTAATGCTGAAAAAAAAATCAGCATATATTAATATTTTCGAATTTTTAATTTTATTTATTAAAATATGACTCAAAAGAGTTTTATGTATTTTTCAAATTTTAAATCTTAAGTATGCTATTTTGCTAATTGTCCCTAATATATATATATGTGTGTGTGTGTTTTTTTTTTATATTCAGGAGAATGATAATATACCCAAGAGGGAACGCTATGGATGACGGACGGAAGTGGGTTTATATCTATGTATGTGGAAATCGATAGCACAAGCCTCTTGGCCACACCAACAACTGAGGTGTTTGCAGATCTTCGTTTTCTCATCTTTAACAAGAAAGAAAACAAGTACTTTGCTATTCAGTGTACGTGTCAACATGTCTTGCCATACATGTATATTTGCTTTTTTCCTATATCTACTACTCAATAATGTGTATATACATTCAGACCTAGAAGCAAAGCCATTCAATAGAATGAGAACGGTATGGGGATTGCCGCAAATGCTTGCGATTGATACATTCAATGACCCCACAAATGGATTTGTGGGAGATCAAAGCGAGTTTGGTGTTGATGTCATTGTTGCTCCACCTCCTACCAATTGGGAAATCCTCTCTTTAAATGAAAACTTCCCTGTACCAAGCTTCTGCTGGAAGCTCAAGAATTTCTCTAAGCTGAAAGAGAATAGTTACACGTCTAGCAGTTTTTCGATGGGAAGTAGAAAATGGTGAGTACTATTTTATGTGTGTTTGTGTGTGTGCAGGGGCTGGAGGCTTGCTCATTTGTGACATGTGAGTGTTAACATATTCGAATTATTGATATCCTAGGGGTCTCGTACTGTATCCCAAAGGGAACGAAAGAGCATTTGGCAAATGGTTATCCATTTATCTGTTTGTCGATGAGAAAGAAACACTAAAGGAAGATGAAAAGATTTTCACGAAAGCTCATTTGCGACTTATAGACCCTAGGGGATCAAATCACATTACAGGCCTAGGTAGGTGTCATACAACACTATGTATTAAGTACATTCTTATTCCTTATCGTTTTGTTTTGTTTTTTTTTTAACTAACACTGCTTTCGAGCTGAGGCTATTTGGAATTCAGCATTTAAAAATAACTGTTCTTACATCGTTTTGTTTCTCTTTGCAGTTAACTATTGGCACTACAAGTCAGATAACGGTTGGGGATTCAGTCAATTTGTGTCTTTAGATACACTTCGGAAGACTTACTTGGATGAGGAGGGCACTTTGTATGTAGAGGTCGTATTTGATGTTGTTTCTGAAACTAAATACTCTATCCCATGATTTATGCTCTATTTTCTGTGTTCTTTTACCTTTTGTTTTGTTTGGTTTCTGATGATTGCGCCAACAACCTACATTGGATATTTTGCTTAAACATATTCATAGAAGAAGACTACGTTTCACATAGGCTTGTTTAGCATTACGTTCTTTTCACGAAAAACAAATATTATCCCTGGCAAGAAAAGTAAATGTATTCAGTAGAGAATTTTTTAAGATGTCATCATTATCTTTCGATAATTCGATGTAAAAGAATTTCATTTCTTTCTTGAGATCGCAGTAATCAATGTAAAAATCCATGTCTAGAATAAAGGAAAGCAACAAAACAAAGGCTTCATGAAGACTCGAAACGATATGGGTTCCAACACTCGTAAAGCTGGATTTACAAATTCAGTAACCAAATTGCCATGGAACTAAGTTCATAGGTTAAACAAATTGAGTAATTAGTTTGTAATACCTAAACTCTTTATTTTTAATGATATTTACAGTTTAGCAATAAAAAATAAAAATAAAAAGCTGGATTTGGAAAAGGTTGATGAAACTTTGACCCTTATCTCGTCCGTTTCTAATATCTACTTTGATGAATATCCCCATTGTGTGATGGTAGTGTACAATGCTACTTTTACATTATGAAGGAGAATAAATAGATGGTGGGACAAAGATTTTGATAGTAGAAACTGAACACATTTGGTAGGAGACCAAAACCGCCTACTATTATTATTTTTTGTTAAATGGGAAGTGTATCTGTGCCGAAACCTAACTAATCTCTTTAGAAGAGGTATAGCCCATGGATAAACCCTCTCTCCGGGTTTCTAAATGAGCTCTAAAGTATGGATCCATATCCATGTGGCCAAATAGAGGGGAATCAATCCCTTGTCTAGACGAATAGGGCGACTCCTCCCCAAGTGAAAGCCACTAATCCACCACCACTTGGTTAAAACCGCGTACTTTCCCAAACCGTCATTACCGTTTACCGACCAACGCACCAAATATTATCACGTGACCCTCACGCCATTACACTCATCGAAGTTAGGCAAATCCACCGAAAAGACTTTTTATTATCAATCAACCAGCATAACTTTTTTTAAATTCAGTGTGTTGCAATTTCTAGGCTCTATCTTTGGTTTATGTTTTTACAATCGTTACGTGTCTATATTATCCATAATCCATTGATCTGTTGATGTAAGCTTGAAGGAAAAGCAATCCTAAGAGAGTTAGGATTAGGAGAACATTTAGGGGTTATCTAAATATGTTAAAAGTAAAGTATCCTTATAAGAGAAAAGGAAATATGTGTAATCTATTCTTTATATATGAGATGTCAAGTTGTGGCAATCTATATTTGAGATTAGAGAGTTTGAGAGAGCTTTATTTTCTTGAGTGAGTTTTTCTAAAGCAATAAGAACGTGAGGTTATTTTTAATATTGTGTTTGATTCATTATTTGGTATCAGAGCATCAATTGAATCCAAACAGCTTCGGTGAGAAAAAGAAAACACTGCTTGAGAAGCTTAGCTGCTTAAACCTAGAAAACTATGAGAGTTCGAAGTTAAAACTATGGGAGATAAAGAATTGGTTGCTACATCAATCAACAATTCCAAGGAGAGTGGAGCCTCGTCCATCCAATGCCCAATGCTTACCACCACCAATTACACCGTCTGGTCCATACGAATGATGGCTACACTAAAGGTACACAAAGTCTGGGATGCAATTGAATCAGGTCTAGTAGATGGTGACAAAAACGACATGGCCAGAGCTCTTTTGCTCCAATCAATACCAGAAACACTAGTTCTTCAATTTGGGAGTCTTGCGACTTCTGCAGCAGTTTGGGAGGCGATCAAAACAAAGTACGTCGGAGCTGAGAGAGTAAGAGAAGCAAAGTTACAGACCTTGATGGCTGATTTCGAGAAAATAAAGATGAAAGAAATAGAGACAATTGATGATTTTTCTGTAAAATTATCAGAACTTTCGTCAAAATCAGCCGCCTCGGGAGTAGCCATTGAAGAACCAAAACTTGTTAAGAAATTTCTTCACAGTCTTCCTAGGAAGAAGTTTATCCACATCATCGCAGCTCTTGAACAAGTTCTAGACCTCAATAAGACAAGCTTTGAAGACATCGTAGGGAGATTAAAAGCTTATGAAAAAAGAACCTGTGACGAAGAAACTCAGCCAGACGAACAAGGGAAACTTCTGTACGCAAACTCTCATCCTTACCAAGAAGGTTACAACAGAGGACAGGAAAACTATGGTAGAGGACGTGGAAGAGGCTATGGTGGAAGAAGGGGAAGAGGACGTGGTCGTTATACTTATCAAAACGGAGGTTACCGAGGAGACAGAGATCAGTCTCAGGTTATGTGCTTCAGATTTGATAAACTTGGCATTATGCAGCTACTTGCCCCGATAGACTACTTAAGCTACAAGAAATAACAGAGAAAGAGGAAGAAGAAACTCAAGAAGCTGATAATCTAATAATGCATGAGGTATTATTCTTGAACGAAAAAAGCTTCAGCCAAAGAAATACGAGAAACAGCTAGATGGAGACAATGTATAGTATCTAGACAATGGTGCTAGTAACCACATGACTGAAAATCGAGGCTACTTCAACAAACTTTATGAAACAGTAACTTGGGAAAGTGAGATTTGGTGATGATTCAAAAATTGACATCAAAGGCACAGGTTCAATTATATTTGTTATTAAGAATGGTGACCGAAAAATTCTATCAAGCATCTACTTCTTACCAGACTTCAAAAGCACTATTCTTAGCCTTGGACAAGCCACAGAGTCAGGATGTGATGTTCGAATGAGAGAAAACTATCTAACTTTACATGACTGAGATGGAAAGTTTTTAGTAACAGCAAACATATCACAAAACAAAGTTTACAAAGTTAGTATGAGAGTTGAGAATGTTCAATGTCTACAGCTCAAATAATAGAAAACTCAACTAGATGGCATGAAAGGTTTGGACACATTGGTCACATAGCAATGAAAACCATGATACAAAAACAACTGGTAATTGGAAACCAAACATAGCAGTCATTAAAGAAACATGTGCTTCTTGTCTCTTCGGAAAACAAACAAGGAAATCCTTTCCGAATGCAACAACATATCGAGTCTCACATATACTAGAACTTGTTCATGCTGACCTGTGTGGACCTATCACACCTCCAACAGCTGCGCAGAACAGGTACATATTTGTGTTCATCTATGATTACTCGCGATCTATGTGGACATTGCTTTTAAAGGAGAAAAGTGACGCGTTCAATAAGTTTAACAAATCCAAGGCTCTCATAGAACAAGAAACAGGGAAAAGGATCACAACACTTCACACAGACAGAGGAGGAGAGTTTGTGTCCTCAGAATTTCAGATATTCTGCTATGATTCAGGGATCAAAAGACACCTAACTGCACCATATTCACCCCAAGAAAATGGAGTCGTAGAAAGAAGAAAAAGAACACTACTTGAGATGACCAGAAGTATTCTAAAACATATGAAAGTTCCAAACTATCTTTGGGGAGAAGCTGTAAGACACGCAACTTACCTCATCAATAGAGTGGCCACAAGATCTCTGAACAATCAAACTCTGTACGAAATGTTTAAAGGGAAGAAGCCAAATATTGAACATCTCCGCGTGTTTGGCTGCATCAGCTATGCAAGAGTAGAAACACCACATCTGCGAAAACGAGATGATAGAACCAGAGCTTTGGTACATCTCGGTATGGAACCAGGATCTAAAGCTTATCGACTGCTAGACCCCTCAAAACGAAAGATAGTGGTAAGTAGAGATGCAGTTTTTGATGAAACCAAAAGGTGGAAGTGGAGTACTACAGAAAGAGAAGCAGATGACAGTCCAGGAGAATTCAACATCATCAGTTTTGGAGACTTCGGCAATAGTGGTCTTGCGGAGCTAAACGATCCCGAAGAAGCACCCGAAGAAGCAGAGCCAGAACAAGCAGCAGATACCGAAGAAGATGAGGCAGAGACCAGCCATGAAACTGAAGCAACAAGCAAACATGATCAGCCCGTGTTAAGAAGATCAACTTGGCCAAGTGTTAAGCCAAGCTACTTGAGTGATTATGTACTTCTCGCTGAGATAGAAGGAGATCGTCCCTTGCTGTCACTGAACGAAGAACCATGGGATCACAATGAGGCAAAAGAGTTGAAAGTGCGGAGAGATGCGTGTGAGGACGAGATTTTCTCGATAAAGAAGAATCAGACGTGGGATCTGGTGGATCCTCCTATAGGAGTTAAACCAATCGGCTTGAAGTGGGTATTTAAGATCAAACGAAACTCAGATGTATAAACAAGTATAAAGCAAGATTAGTTGCAAAGGAATATGTACAGAAGCATGGGATTGACTTTGATTAAGTCTTTGCTCCGGTAGCACGCATAGAGACAATACGTTTTATACTTGCTTTTGCAGCCTTTAATGACTGGGAAGTCCATCATCTTGACGTTAAAACAGCCTTCTTCCATGGAGAACTAACATAGGAGGTATATGTTAATCAGCTTGATGGATTTGAGTGCAAAGGAAGCGATGGCAAAGTATACAAGCTCAAGAAGGCACTCTATGGACTGCGACAAGCTCCACGAGCCTGTAAATCAAACTCTCATGGATCTAAGCTTTAAGAAATGCTCCAAAGAACCCTCATTGTATGGAAAGGAAGAGAATGTATGTCTACTGATCGTGGCTGTATACGTAGATGACGTACTGATCACGGGATCATCTCTAAAGGTAATTTTGGAGTTCAAAAGAAGGATGTCGACCAAATTTGAAATGAGTGACCTTGGAAGACTAACTTGTTATCTCGGTTTGAAGTAATCCAACATGAGAAAGGCATTAATTTAAAAAAAAGAAAGGTATGTGACATATCATGGTTTTTGCAGGTTTTTAGACTATGATATTTATTGATTTATTGAGTCTTTTAGTTTGTTTTTCGAGTCTTTATGAGTCTTTACAGGTCATAGCATGAGATGGGCATTTCAGGAGTATTTTTGAGCTTTTGGATTCAAGCACACAGATTGGAGAATCAGGCTGGCCGAGTATAGATTTTTCTGCAAAATTCACAAACGGTGTCGCGTGACACCCGTGATAGTGGCGTGCGACACTCATGACGAACCTGTTTTCCAAGTTTTGGAGATTTCCCTTTTTGGCGCAGAAATTTTCATAAATTAAAGACTTAGGTTTTATTAAGCTTAATAAATTACAGATGTCTTATATAAGTAGTTTTAGATTCTTAGACTTAGGTACGTTGTATTCTATTAAGCTTTTTATCGTGAGACTTAAAGAGAGATTTTAAGAGCTTGAGGAGAAGATTCTGAACTCTGTTCATCCCGAGAGAAGAATTCGAACATCTTTACTTCTATTAATCTCTTTTATGCAATCTTATTTATTCATGATGTTTGTTTCATTCATTATGTCTGAGTAGTTTGTTTGTTAGGTTTAGGGTTTTCAAAGGTAAAAGAAAGATTGTAAGTAGAATCGAACTTGATAGGGAAATCATTAGGTTCTTCATCTAAGATTAAGTTTAAAGCTGTTTCTAACTTGATCTTAGAAATCTGAAACTTAGGTTGATTAATTGGCGCGGAAGCGTGATTAATAACTTGATATATCGTATTTGAGCAAAACGATTATTCGCAAAAGAATTTGGTCTAGGAGTTTTGTGAACGAACAAATCTGAACTTAATGCTTGTCTTAGCTATTGAATTTGCAAAGGAATTTGGGATTTTTAGTCTAGACATAGTTAATCTCTGCAACGGAAGTTGGTTGATTATATCATCATGATTTGAGTTCAAGAACGGTATTTAAATAATTCTCTATCGATTCATTCAGCTTGCAATCCGGTTTTACTTACGAAATACCTGAAGCCTAACCTTTGTTTCATTTATTTTAAACTTCTCTTAACTCCTGCGATTGTTACTTTGCTTTGTTTTCACAATTAACTTACTGAATTTGCTTAGCGTGATTTAATCCAAAGAGTTTGTCGCATAACTTTAGGTCTCTAAGGATTCGATACCTTCTGTACTACATCTGCGTTTATGTGCACTTGCGGATAAATTATAGGAGTATGCCAAGAAAATTCTTGAGGAAACTGGAATGAAGGACTGCAATTCGAGTAAAACTCCAATGGACTCAGGATTAATGTTGTCAAAGGCACCAGAAGAACAGGGGATCGATGAAAGCGAGTATAGGAAAGTCATTGGTTGTCTACGATACCTAATACACACACGGCCAGACCTCTCTTTTGCTGTTAGTGTACTAAGCAGATACATGCATGAACCAAAGAAATCTCATGGTTTGGCACTTAAGCAAGTTCTAAGGTATGTGCAGGGAACTTCTACATTCAGGCTTACCTTTAAGAGAACAAACAATGGAGGGTTAGTCGGATACAGTGACAGCAGTCACAACGTTGATCCCGACGATGGAAGAAGTACGAGTGGACATATCTTCTACTTAAATGATTTGCCAATCATCTGGAGCTCTCAAAAACAAGAAACCGTAGCTTTATCCTCTTGTGAAGCAGAGTTTATGACTGCTACAGAGGCAGCAAATCAGGCGATATGGTTACAAGATCTTCTTTGTGAAGTTACAGGTGAGGCATGCGAAAGAGTAACAGTTCGAGTTGATAACAGGTCCACCATAGCTCTCACCAAGAACCATGTGTTTCACGGTCGCAGCAAAAATATACATAGGAAGTATCATTTTATTTGAGAATGTGTTGAAAATGAACAGATATAAGTAGAGCATATCCCTAGTACAGAACAAAAGGCTGACAACTTAACAAAGCCACTTGGAAGAATGAAATATAAGGAGATGAGAGAGCTTGTTGGAGTTCATGACTTGTCTAAAATAGAGTTCAAGCTTAAAAGGGAGATTATTGATGTAAACTTGAAAGAAAAGTAATCCTAAGAGAGTTATGATTAAAAGAACATATTTATGAGTTATCTAAATATGTTAAAAGAAAATTATCCTTATAAGAGAAAAAAAAATGTGTAATCTATTATTTATATATGAGATTTTAAGTTGTGGCAATCCATAATTGAGATTAAAGAGTTTGAGAGAGTTTTAGTTTTTTAAGTGAGTTTTTCTAAAACAAAAAAAACGTGAGGTTATTCTTAATATTGTGTTTGATTCAATATGATCTTCAGTTCTTCAGTTCTTGACTTATTCCGTATTTAGGTTTTTTTTTTTTTAGAACAGTTTTTACTTATGTAGTTACTTTTTTGTTTGTTTAACAAGCTGGATTGGCTTTGTTTGAAACTTGGACAGAGTAAAATGGTTTCTGCCACAATGCTCCGTTAAATTCTCCCTTACATTTGTGATTGACCTGTCCAGGTTTTACAACAACTGCTCTCGACATATGGTGACTTAACGGAACCCTCTCACCATATGTCAAATGTAGATAGATTGGATAAAATTTGGTCTAGTAAAATCATCTTTAGTGATTTATTATAATTTTAACTCGAACATAGAATTCGTCAAAAAACAAAAGGAATTTTACACCAATAATTAACTATACTTTTTACTTTAAAAAAATAAAATATATGTATATATATAATATATTCTAACTTTAATTAATTCTTTTTGATAAGACTTTCTATTTTGAAAGTATATCAATTATTTCCATTTATTTTATTTTTTTGGTATAAAAACTAGATAAATTTTTTATTTTATCATTTCCTAGATACAAAATTATTTGATTTTATATATCATCACTGTTATTTATAAAAATATATAATGTTTTAAGTATAAAACAAACTATTATTATAATAACATTTAGAATATATAATTTGTTTTCAGTATAAACTAAAGTATATTAAAATTTAAGGATTATTTTATAAATAAAAAGTATAACTCTAAAATTTACTCCAAATTTGGAATCATTTCTAATTTTAATTAGATTAACATCTAAAAATATCAAAATCATACATCATTTTTATTTTTTTTATTTTAAAAACTGAAAACAATTTTAATGAATAAATTAAATTATTTACAGTAGAATAATACTATTTTCTACTACAAAACCAATAGACCTAACATTATATTTTCTATTCTCAAAACATATTAGAATAATCCGACGTAATAAGATCAAAGAAAACAGATAACAAGAATTTCTTGTCCTTTGCACCATACACATACCAGAATAAGCTCCTTACCCATAAACAGTAAGGTAGATGCAAATTATTCAGATTCTAGACTAATTTTTTCTGCATATTAATACTATTAGCATTCATTAAAAAACATTAAAAAACATTAAAAACAAAAAAACAAAATTGCTTGCTTTTACGAATCGCTGTAATTTGCTAATTAACCTACTGATTTTCTCTTACTGAATTTGCATCCACTTTACTGTTTAATTTCTATTGACTTAAACCAAAAACCTAATCTTCATTTATCTTAGTTTGATTCATCTTCCATGAATTTACAGCATATTTATATAGGTACACATGGATGTTATTTCATATTATATTTATTTCTTTTTTATGTGCTTGCAAATAATTAAAGTCGGATGAAAATTTCTTCCACATAAGATACTTAAGCAAGTTGTATTTAATACTGTTTTCAAAATCCATGTAAAAAAAAGTGGTAGACATGGTTGTGTGCTGCATACCATTTAACTGTATTTGCAAATTTGTTCCTGGTGGATTTCTTTATTGATTAAGGGCGTGCCTGTTCGTTTCATAAGCCAAATGTTGTATCTAGTTGCAGGAGTCAAAATTTTGTTTGTTTTTTTTTTTCATATTAAAATTTGTATTTAGATATAGCATTTGGATACAAAATAAAAAAATATAACTCAAGGAGTTGAGATGTTAAAAATATAGAGTTTAGATGCTACATATACATCTTAAAACCAAAAGATTAAAATATTCTTATTTAACTTGTGCTTATTATTTTAAAATATATAATATTTTATATTTATTATTAAAATGATATTTTCTTCAAGTATTATTAAAATAGCGTTTTGGCGGGAAAATAAAAAAAAAATCTTGTTTGTATGTTAAAATTATAAAATTATGGTTTCCGCCAAACCGCAAAATCTCAATTTTCGGGAAAACAAGATTTTTTAGTGGAAAAAATGGATTTTGCGGTTATGGCAGGAAAAATGAGATTTGCAGTTTGGCAGAACCGTAATTTTTTGGATTTGGCGAAAAAATAAGATTTCGCGGTTTTGACGAAAAAATGCAGAGTTTCTGCAAAACACGGATTTTCAGTTTTGAAGGAAAAATCAAAATTTTCAGTTTTGATGAAAAAATGAGATTTTACGATTTGAAAAAAAATAAGATTTTACGATTTTACCAGAAAAGCGAGATTTCTGTTTTGGCAGAGCTATATATTGGAGAACCAAACATTGTACAAAATCATCTATCTTCTTTATTTTGCATACTTACATAATCGTTATATTTGCTCAAATATAAAGATATAATTAAAATCTAAACTTAAAATATACATATTTATTAACAATGTATAAAACTGCTACATATGATTCTAATTACCTCTAGCACAAAGTTATAAACTATTCCTATTTGTTTCCAATTGCATTACCTAGATATCGAATTTCAAAACGTGCATGGGGGATTATTGAATTATAGATTTTAGAAAATTTCAGAATTTTTATAAATCTTTTTTTATAAGATTTAACATTTTAAAAAATTTATGAAAATTTCAACTTATTTGATTAATCATTTATAGAAATTCTTTCAAATTCCACCTTATTAGATATTTGAGATTTTATCAATAAAATCTACCAGATAAGATTTGAAAGAATTTCAAAGATAATTAAAGTTAAAAAGTAATAAATAAAAATATCACATCTTATTATGGTATTTGAATTTTTTTTATACTTTTTAGTTTCTATTTCAAAGGAAATAGAAAAATATTCATAAAAATTAAAATTTTGAAATTTTTAATATCATTTTTATAGAACACAAATTTAAAAAAAAAAGATATTATATCCCATTTTAATAATTTTTAAGACTTCAAAATCCTAAAAAATTCAAATATACTCAATTTTCAATAATTTTACATTTTATTTGAATAAGAGATATAAACCAAATAAAATTTTGAGGAAATTTGGATAAATACTTTATCATGAGATTGTAATTTGAAAATTACACCATCTTTTAATTCTTTTGAAAACCACACTTTTTATAAGTGAAATTTATAAGTGAAATGATTACATTAACCGAACTAAAAATCTTAATAAATTTAATATTTAAGTTTTCGTTTTATGAAAACAAACATATAAAATTATATAATTGATATTTGTATATTTTATTTAAGATTGTGAAATATATGAATTTAGTTTGAATTTGATATCTTAAATTTTTCATTTCGGAATTGTCAACTTCTGATTTTTTAAAATTTATTGATTATTACAATCCTTTTGTTATTATTTTTTTTTTTTGAAGAAGAAAAGAAAACATGTTAATAATTTTTTGGCTAAGTTTTGTTTAAACCTAATCATTGAATATTTCATAATTGATTAAAAGAGTTATTTAATTTAAAACAACTCAATAATAAATATTATAAAAAATTTTAAGTAAGCTATTTATATAAGATGAATTAGTAAAATAGATTTTTATTAGAGATAATTTTAAAAATATTTCAAATGTTATCCAATTATATATTTTTAGGATATTTAATAATTAAATATATTTTATCTTAAAATAGTTAATCATAATATTAATATTTTCGAATTTTTAAATTAGTTTCTTAAAATGTGGCTCAAAAGAGTCTTATTACATATAAATAAGTGTATTTAAAAAAAATATAAACAATTTATTTTTCAAATTTGAAATCTTAAATAGGGTATTTTGCAAATTGTCCCTAAAATTTTCAGATTTTTTATAATTTTTTAATTTATTATTATTAAATCACAAGTAAATTTCATAAACTCGAATCTCAGATTTTTAAAAATCTCCTTAAATTTTTTAATCAAATATCAAATCAAATCCCATATTTATTAAAATCTCTTTAGATTCTTAAAAAAATTCTCTCAAATCCTTGATATAATAAACTCCTCTTAATGTAAAACTATTTACCTTCAATCAACCAAGTAAACAACCAATTCTACATCACAAAAATCTCACTAATTATACCTTTTTCTTTAAAATAAAATATAGCTTAGATAATTGCATTATATTTGGCTATTTGCCATTAAATCGATGTTATATAAACGTTAATCAGCAATTGATCCAACGCCTAACATCTAAAAACATATAGTTGACATCAAGAGAATGTTAGATTAACTAGAAAATGATTCCAACTACAGTTCCGAATTAAGAATGGTATTGTTTAGTTTTTTTTTCCTAAAAAGTATTGTTTAGTTTTTTTTTCCTAAAAAGTATTGTTTAGTTATCCTTGTCTTTAGCTTGACCCACCAGATCATGTTTTAAGAAAGTCAAAGCATGCTTGTAATGTATTGTGATGGCAGTGCACGACGTTCACCTTTTACATTAGACATGAAAAGAAATGAATGGTGGGACAAAGATTTTGATACAAGAAATTGAAAAACATTCGACATGACACAAAAAACGCGTACGTTACCAAACCCGTCCCTACCGATCACCGACCGATGCACCCAGGATGATCACGTGACCATCACGCGACTACACTCGTCGAAGTTGGCCAAATCCACCTAAAGACTTTAAAAGTTGTTGTAACTTCTGGATTTGGCTTTTTTTGTTAATAATCCCGGTTGATCTTTTTTTTTTTTTTTTTTACTTTACTTAGTTGTTTTTGTTTAACAAGCTGGTTTTTGGCTTGTATGAAACTTGTATGGCATGGTGGTTTACTGGTTTTGTCACAATGTTAAGAAAATTCCGTTAATGTCCTGGTGACAAGATTAAAGTCAATAATTATTATTGGACTAATTAATCAAAAGCTCTACGGCGTCAGGTATCATATGACATTAAGGGAAAAATGACTACAATATTAAGAAAATCACAATATAAACAACGATTGGTACAGTTTTACGATTTTTTATCTTGTGTGCGTTTCTTTCAATGTTTTTCCTCATGCCAAAGCTGTCAAAGTTAGCTCACAAAATAATCTTTAAATTAAGGCAAAGCTCAAAATAATACGACACTAATCGAAAAATGATAATAATATTAATTGAATAAAAGAATTACACTAGAATATTATTTTCTACTACAAAACCGAAAGACCCAACATTAGATTCTTCTTCTCAAACCATAGTAGAGCAAGCGGACTTCGTAGGGTCATACAAAGCAGGAAGCAAGAACTTCCTGCCGTTTTCGCCATACGCATTAAAACTACCTCCCGTCGTAGTATCCACAAGCAACTCCCCAGCGTAACCAGGATAAGCACCTTTACCATAAACGCCAGGACACGCAGACGCAGCTTCGAGCGGTGCGTTTTGTGGTCCCTGGTAATAACCATTACCGAATGGGTTCGTTGCTGTTCCAGCTAAAAGACTAGCTAAGTTAATCACCATACCGTCGAGTCCCACGTCATTGTTCGGTGCCACGAGCGGAGCGTTCTGAGGACCGTAAACCGGCGCGTGAAATGGCCACGCGCATTGACCAGGACATTGCGTTTCCGAGTTTCCGACCCAAATGTAAGCGTACTTGGAGCCACGTTTGCCCGAAGTACCGCGTGCGTGTCCGTGGGTCCCGCATCGACTCATACCGAACCCTGTTACCGCCACGTCAGCTGAAGTCAAAACGACGTTAACCGCGTCGTGTTGCTCTCCTTTTGAGGCTAACTTGCGGATGTCTCTGTCCGTTAGTGACTTTCCGAGAGAGTAAGTCTCCTCGAGGATCTGTGACTTGAGAGTAAGTGAGAGTGAAGGAGAAGGGTTTTTATCTCCTGCGGCGAGTTTGTAGTATTTCTCTGTGGTCTTCCACCACGTTGCGACTGATGGTTGGTTGAGTGTTTTTGAAGAGGAATGTGAGAGCGAGGTGATGAAATCGGAGATGATTGCTCTTTGAGCTGGTTTGAATTTACCGTACCAGATTAGGTTAACGGAGATTTTACCGGAGAGAAGAGCTCCTTTGTGGTATTCCAACAGTTGAAACTGGTTTGATTCATCATGTGCTAGTTTCCTAGCAGAGATTGAGATTTGAAAGAGAGACAAAAATAAAAAGAGTTTGAAGATTAACGAATACATTTTGATATTTTCTTGGGAATGGTTTAGTGAATAAAGAGAGACAAAAGAGAGAGAAGCTTTGCTTTTGTTGTTTAGATTTGGTTTGTGAGAAATGAAGAGTGTGATGGGGCTATTTATATGCCTCTCTGAGTGGATGTATTTTTATATTCGATAAATTAGGTTTCGAACATAAATTAAATAATAAAGAGATGTTATATGCTTTTTTGTCCAAAAAAAAAAAGAAAGAGATGTTATATGCTTTAAAGTGAAAGAGAAAGGGAAGTTGCAGGGCAAAAAAGAGAAAGGGAAGTTGCAGGGCAAAAAAGAGAAAGAGAAGAGTAATGGTCCATTGTACTGTTGCCAGCTAAGGAATGATCCATAGTCCCACACTTTCTTGAGATTTTCTCATTACATCTTTCGTTAGTGTTAAATTTCTTCTTTTTCTTTTTTGTAGGTTATGGTTATTTTGTGAACTGTCTTCATAAATTGTACAGTTCTTTTAATATCTTCTTTACAAGTTTCATGCAAATATGTACTACTTCCATTTAATGATGAGAGTTATTGTAAGCATTTATTTTTTTGTTTACAGTATTACATATTTGTAGACAAAGTTCTAATTTTGAAAACAGTGTAAATCTTATAATTATATTCGTTAAAGATCTAGTAAAATAGATGTTTTATGTTAAATCTATTACAAATTTACAATATATTCTAAAACTACATTTATAAGATATGACTTTTTTAATGCTACTTGATAAATCACTTATAAAATGTTTTGATTTGGATAAGACTCTCGGAGGCTCGAATGGGACATAGGATTCTTGTGCTAAAAACCACTATATAAGTACAGGTTTCTGTCTTTTTAATTTAATAAATAAATTAGAAATGGAATCAAGTTGAACAGTAAATACTATTTATATCTGTATTAGAAGACACAGTAAGAACTAAATAAAGAGTTTATTGTGTCAGAAATGAGCAATACCTACATACAGCCCAAAGTCGATAGAATTTTAAAAAGAGGTATCAAAATTGACCGTATCGATAAAGTGTGACGGAATATACAGCTTAGTTACAGACAGCATTGAGTTTCAAATGACTAAAGTACCCTTGATAGCAAGCAAGCTGTCTTTGTTAAGAGTCTTAAGACAGAAAGCGCGTGGCAGTTAGAAGAAAAAATGTGAAACTTCATAGAGACGTTGGGGATTTTCAATTTTTTGGACAGCCTGGAAATAAAAAGACTTATAAATTAATTAAAATATTTGTAAATTTTGAAAGAATAAAGATAATATAGGAAAGTGGGTTGGGAGAGCTATGGGAAAGAGTGTCCAGCTGGCAAGAGTAAACCTAATCCAGGAGGCAGAGAGAGAGAGCATTCACTGACACAGTGTCCGCACGTGACATCACGCGCTTCCACGTCATCAAGTTGTGAGTACTGGAAGAAGGTGAAAGCTCGTGATTGGGGAGCTTGCAAGGTACTACAAAATACATTAGCTGGACTGTGGTTGGCTTTCTCACACATTATTTGCCGACCGGCACCGTTTAGATTTTTTTCTTTTCCCTTACAAAAAAATCAATTTTTTTTTCTATACAGCTTATTGTACCTAGCTACCTTTTTTGTCAACATTGTACCTAGCTACCTAAGCTCGACATTTTCATATATGTAGAAATTTTAAAGATATTGTATATAAGAATATATTAATGAATCATGAAAAAACGTTTTCTGGCAAGTAGTAATTTTCTTAAAATGCTCCAAACTGGTATGTCCTAATGTCTATGATACTTCAACCATATGCACTTCACTGTTGACCCGATATTAAAAAACATGCACTTATAAGTACTTTTTTGAAATTTGAAGACGTTTAAAATATTTAATAAGAAAATGAAAAATAATTTTTGTGCAAAGAACATCTTTACGTTCACATAAACCTACTGCAAAGTAATCGATGATGGATGAAAATTCTTAGTGCATGAATTTCGGTTATATGCTTTTTTAATATAATATAAAATAGTAGCTAATTTTTTGGTTTCCTTTTTGTCTGTATAAGACAGAAACGAATCAGAACCGTTGAACTTTGCCTAAGAAAAAAAACAAAGATTCTCTTTGTCTGGTTTAAGTGAAGCCTTGTAGCTGTTTTTGTTTCACCTTAATAATTAGATAGATAAGTCGAACACTGATTTTTAAATCAGGAAAAATGCCAAATAAATCTTCAATTATGTACTTTTGGCCAAAAATATTTCAACTTATTGATGAACAAAAAAATATATTTATTTTTTATTAACTAAACATTTTAATTTCGAATTTTTGTTGATCTTTAACTTTATTGATCAAACCGTTTTAGATTTTACGTAGCTGTTAGACTAATATTAAAATTAAAACAGTTTAATAAACAAAAAATTGTCTTTTTTAATAAATAAAGTTTTTTTTTACTTTTAAAAATATTTAGACTAAAAGAATTAAATTGACTATACATAAAATTATAAAAATACGCAAACTTATTGTAGATCAACAAATATACAAGATAAAAATATATAATTAGTTGATTTTAAGAAAAATAGTGATATTAAAATATGAAATCACAGTTTAACTTTTCATCTAAAATCTATTTTTTTTAATGAAAAGTGAAGTTCAGTAAAATTTGCAAATTTACTAAATTAACATCAATATTTGCAAAAAAAATAACCCACATACGGTTACTAAATATTGATAAAATTGTAAAAATTGATTCATACTTATTTTGAAAATAATTTTAAAATTTAAATATGTTCGAGATGTTTTGTTAGAATGTTCTGGGTGGATAATCTTCTCGTTTGACTATATGTAATGTATTCTCGATAAGAATACTTCTCGAATGGGGGGCAAGGATAATCTAACTCTTAAACAGCTTGTGAGTTTCATATCATGGTGTCAGTGAAGCTCCCATTAATAGTATTGGCTTTATTCTTCACCGCCGATCGGTGAACTTGTACCAAAATAATATGTATTTAATATGTTAAAATTTGAGAAAACATAAAACATACTCTAATAAACTTATAATTCAATATTAATTAGTTTTGAACCATAAAAATAAAATAATTAGTTAAAATAATTTTATTAAATCAATGCAAATACTTATTAGTTATCCATTGTCGTTAGTTATCAGAGGAAAATTTTATCTATTTTTTTATATTTATATTGATGTTAAGAAGGGTTTGGTAACAATAGTTAACTAAAGTTATGACTAAAAAGGTTTGGTAAAAAGTATCTAGAGATTAAAACACTAAAGTCAATGAAAAATTGAAAATCGAGAAACTTATGAATAAATTAGAGATTTTTTGATCGAAAGTGTATAATTGAAGAGTATTTTTTTTTTTTTTTATCATTTTCCCATTTTTAAATTAGAAAATTAGTTACCAGCTACACGAACGAATAATTACTACATAATTACATATTTCGAGAAAGTAAATATATCAAAAATTACATGAACTATATGTTAAACATGATGACATGGATGTATTAAATTGTGTTATGGTGCCAACATTACAACTTTATATCAAACTACACAAACTATAGTTTTGCAAACAAAAACTACACAAACTATATATTACACATGACTATTTTATCAATTAATCTATTATTTAAAACCAAATCCAATCCAAATAAAAATGACTCAAACCAATTTAAACCAATTTAACATATCCAAACCGATTAAAACTTATTAAAAAAATCAGTCTCCATCTTCTTCATTTATTTTCTTTTTTCACCAAATGAAATATATACTTATTTACTTATGCTAAATATATATTTGATTTTGAATATGGAAATTTAAAATTTAAATAAATAATAAAGTATTTGCTTTTATATTTTACTTTTTTATTTTATTTTAGTTCATCTTCGTTCTAATTTTTTTTTATCGAAAAGGAATATTAAGTAGTAAGTAGAAAATAAACTGAAAGTAGTTGATACTAATTTAAATTTATTTATATTTTAATTGAAAAAAAATGATTTATTATTAAAAATAAAATATATATTTATAGTCCTAAAAAAAAAACTAAAATATCTATTTGATTTGTTTTTAATTTTGTGATAAAAATCATTTTAAAATGGAAGACAAAAATCAGTTAATATTTTTTAGATCTTAATTAACTGATTTTATCTCCAATTTTAAATTCTTAAAGTTTTTCTTTCTTTTATCTTGATTGAGTTTAGTTTTTTTTTTTTTTTTTAAAAATGGTTATGTATAATATATAGTTTGTATAGTTTTTGTTTGCAAAACTATAGTTTGTGTAGTTTGATATAAGGTTGTGATATTGGCACCATAACACTATCTAATACATACATGTCGTCATCTTTGACATATAGTTTGTGTACTTTTTGATACATTTACTTTTTCTAGATGTATAGTCATGTAATGACTATTTGTTCGTATAGTTGGCAACTACTTTTCCTTTTTAAATTTGATTCTCTAGGAGTTAATGGTTCATCTTTTTAATTTTATTTCTTATAGAATATTTCTCAAAAAAAACATAACAAAAAATACTGAATTTGATATATTATAATCTTAACTGTTTTAAAATAAATATCATTTTAATATTATATGTTAAAAATATTATATCTAGTAAGAAAATTTTTAATCTTTTAAAAAATAATATCTTCTATTTTATAATGAGTAATAATGTTAAAGTCAGAAGAAAAAATGGTGAGATATTTTCTGACGGTATTATGATGTTCAAATTAAAAAACAATTAAAAATCATGGAAACACATCAAGAACCAAAAATATTTAACACCTTTTCTTCCTTATAGATGTGTATGCAAAGTTTATGAAATTTTAATTCTAGACCTTTCAAATGAATAACAACAACTAAATTTACAAAATCCTTTTTCTGATAAAACTTATTTTTTTTTATTATAAATGACATAGTAATAAATTTGTTACAAAAATAATTGAAAATGTTTTGAATACAGTATATATACTATATATATATATGTATATATAGCTTGTTGGATAAATGTGGTAACTAACTAATCAAAATATAATAACTAAAGATAAATATATTTTTTTATTTTTTTCTTAGTAATTTGTTGCTGTTATATAGATATATATATATATATATATATTATTTTTTTGTTTAAAGTAAGATTTAAAATATAAAATGCATTAGCAATTTTTTATTATTCATATATATCTTAAAAAATGTTATATGGAAATATAAATAATTTTGTTTTGCCTCCACTAAAAATTATTTCTAGATTCGCCAATGGTCCATTTGGTTGTTATTCGTTTTGTTTTTGGACATCCATCTAACTAAACCATCGCGATGAGATTTTGTTTTTTTTTTTATTATTTTATTATAAATTTCATCTCCATCTATATAATTTGAAACAAAAAAATACTTAAAATATACATGCTTTAATTTAATCATATTTTTATTTTATTTGTAATCATATTAATCTTAATTCTTAATCTAAATTATATTCAAAAGTAAAAAATTTAAATAATGACTTTTTAATTTATAAATTTATTTTAGTCACATAAAGTTCATATAAAGTGCAAAGTTTATAAATTAAATTTGCATTTATAGATAAGTTTGATCAATAATATCTTAAAAAATCAACAATGCAAAGATTTTTTCTGCTTGGTAATGGTTGTGACTTTAGATTTTTACTGTAGACTTTTGGCTGCAGAGATTGTTTCTGTAAATTCTGTAACTTTTATTTTAAATCTACTATATGAAAGGGAAATAGCTTTCTCTTGTGTGTGACACGTCAGCTCTCCAAAATTGGACACATAATCACTCTTTTTTCATTCATTCCTCCTTCTTATCATCGTCTCTTCAGCTTCTTGTCTGATCGTCTTCCTTTCCCTTGCTTCCTTATCAGTCAATGCCCAATTTAACAGCCATTTGGTTTCTCCTCTTCTTCTTTCTTCTTCCCTCAGCAAAAGAGCCGGTTTCATAGTCTCCGCATCATCTACGACTCCGAAGCCGTCTCATTCATCCCGATAATTTAAGGTTTTCTCAGCCTAACACAGATTGTCACCTCCGCCCATCCTAATTTAATTACCTACTTTTTCTCCATCTAGCTATTTTATCATCCGCTTTCAAACTAAAGGAGACTCTGAATCTGTCTCTTTAAAAAAAACGGAAACGCTCAAGTCAAAATCGATTGAAGATTCCGGTTCCAACCAACCATAAAAAGGTAACACCTAATATGGAATCAAAGAAGTTATTAACATGAAAAAAAATGACAAGATCGTAAACTAAACTTCCGCTTTACTATAGGATCAACAAAGTTCATTGCTTTTATACATCTTAACTGTTCTAGAGCGAATCGGTGGATACGGCATTTTTGGATAGAGCTTGGGAGAAATGGGTAACGTCGGCCCTTCAGGTAACGTCTCCGATTAGGGTTTCGTCTTCGCATTGTCTTGTTGAACAGAAGAAACAATACCCAGAAAAGGTAATATCTTTCGTCATAAATCTTATCCAGGAAATTCATGGAAGACTGCTCTTTTGATTAACTATGACCATCTTCTCATCTCTTATCAACAATTTAAGCAATATTTTCTCATTCTTTTTGTCCACCTCTTTACAAAAGCTTCTTCTTTTCAAGATTGGTATTCGCAGTCAAAGATCGAGAATTGATTTTGTATCCTTGTATGGTTTTGGGTTTTTGAGTTTTTTTAACCTCTTCTGAATATTATTCGCTTTATTCACGATTTACTTAATCTTGAGGCTGAATATGAGTTCTTTCCAGAGTTGAGGAAGAAGGGACTGATCTCTATCTTTTTGATATTAAGCAATTGAAAGATTGCATGAGACGTGGCAAACTTCCGACAGAGACCTTTGTTCGTGGATCTAACCAATGTAAGTTTTTCTTTGCTTTTATTTTGTTTTATCTTTGGCTTGGAGAGTGGTTTTAATAATAGAACTTGAAATATGTACGAGAATTGGTTAGCTGCTTGATGCTTAAACACAACCTAACCTGATGGTAAAAGAGCTATTATTATGCAGACCCCATTTTACGTTTTTTTTTGCTCTGTAAGTCCACACTTTACTCTACTCAATTGCATCTCTTCTTCTTTACATTTCAAACTCGAACCAAGACGCTTATCAAAACACCCGAAACGTGTTTCTCATATTACTGTGTTCTTCTTGCAGATATAATGGATCGATTGATTCAGCTTCTCAAGCTATGGCTGCAGCTGATCAGTTTGCATCACAGCTGAGTCTTTGCTTTATGTGGTTCGATGAAGTGGTTTACCGCCAATTTGAAAAAACTATGTTATCATTATTATAATAATTCTGCAGAACTATTATAACCCATGAAACCCATTACCTTTGTTTTATATTTGGCTACGAAGGAGAAGGCATAGTTGACTATCGAAGTACCAGTAAGTGTTGAGTACAATGTTCTGCAAAAGGTTGGATACAGATACCATCTGTATAATTTGTACTATAAAGCTTCCTCGGCAGTCATAATAGAGAGGTACAGCCATCCACTGTTTTTTAATTCATATCACAAATTCCCATACTTCCTCCGGCGAGTTTAAATAATGTTATTAGTGCTAACGTTAAATTTTATTCTTGCTTAAAAACTGGATTACAAGAAACTCCAGAGGCGTTCGGTATTCAATTGACTGCTCCAGTATGATGTGGAGAACAGATAAGCTTCATGTAACCTAGGTATATTAAAAGAGTTACAATCTGTATTCAAAAGTTTTTACAAATTATTGGAAAGAAGATAAAATTTTTTTTTATTATTCAAATGAAATGTAGGGATGTTGATCGGTTTAAGAGATAATTTGCACATGTAAGGGTGAGAGAAGTGCTCCTCTTCATCAACGACATGCTTCCTTGCCTAGGTACACAATTTGTTTTGTTGGTTTCTTTGTAAAATTGATTCGAAGCAGATGCTTATAAAATTTGTATCTTCACGTTCGTCTTGTTGTGTTGGTGCCTTTCTATTTCAGAGAGACTCCCTGCTCCGAAGGAAGAGAATGGACTACACAAATACGGTACTGAGAACAGAGCTGCAGGTTCTTTGGCCACGACACCCAAATTCCCTCCAAATTCTCAACATGAATAGAGTGAGCAAGACAGGTTACAGTGCCCGGAGCTTGCTGAAAAGTGCCAGCATCAGTGCCTCGAAATGCAGTACCGTGAAACAAAGAAACCAGTCCGAGGGATATCAAGAAGCATTTAGAAGATACATATTATAATGATACCCAAAAAGATATATATTAAAAGTTTCAAGTTGGTATACGCTTGTTCTTCACATTCATTTTTGCAGCACAGGAATAAAACCATAACACAATTGGGAGTGAAACTTTTTCCTAACAATAGGCGCTGATTCATAAACACATTTCTCACAGGGAAAAAAAAAGAGGAGATAGCATGCGTCTCTGGTTCTTTAATTCAGACATATACAAACTTATTTTGATAGATTGTAAAAAACATAATAGGGTAATGTTGTAAGAAAACTTTTTTTCAGTTATGCAAATAATAAAAATAGCAGAGATAGAACTGTAAAATATATAATGAATTAACCACCACCATGAATAAACAAATTTTCTAAAAAATTTTCCTCAACAAAAAACACTGTCCCAAGACAAAAAAAAACATTGCACATCATAGATCTTGTGGTGTAATAAAAAATGAAATGAACTCAAAAACCAACAATTACTATTTCAGAATAGTGCTTTGTTGTTGTGTTTTACCCTATGAAAAGATGTCTAAGAAAACAAGGATATCTTCCTACAAGAAACAACGGGGTACAAGAAGAGGTGCAAGGAAAAATAAACCATTTCCCAAATAAATGAAAAAGAAACTCCAAATACAAACTCTCTAAATGCATATGACGATGGTAATAACTAATAATTTGATAAAAAAAAAACACTTAATCACAATTATTTAAGGAAATACAATAAAGAATAAATAAATAATAAAAAGTTTATAAATTTCATAGAGAAAATAAATATAATTAAAAATAAATATATTTATCATAATTTAGAAAAGAAAAATAAACAAAAAACCCGCGCGTAGCGCGGGTATTCACCTAGTATTAATAAAATCTGATTGGTAATGTAAACTATAGAGACTGTGACTATTATTTAAAAATTACATATTATTAAAATTTATCTTGATTTAGTCATTACTCATATAATTAAAAAGTCAGTATTTTAATCAATAAAAATATTTTGATGTAGTTATTACTCAGTACCACTGACTCTTTAGGATTATAATATTTTTTTTAATGATTAGTATTACCTTACTAGAAGATGATGATGATGCCATTTCTGTAAACAATAAAATTTTTAAATCAATATAACTTGATTCTTTACATGAACATATGTATAGAAAAAATATTTAGAAAAGCATTAAGATTTTTAAAAGAACTTAACAAATGCATAAATTTACGATACCTCTTACCGGATTTAAATAGTTTAAGTGTGGATCTACCGGATTTAACAGTTTAAATAATATTTGAATGGTAAAACCGAATAAAAAGTGGTTCAAAACTTTATAATTTATAATAAGTTATATAAAATTTTAAATAATTATTGTATTTTATAAATAAAAATTAGTTATTTAAAAATAATACTTTATAAATGCATATACCTACTTACATATAATTTATATATAAGATAAATATACATTTACGAAAAATGATGAATTCTAAAAAATCTATATTAATCAAATATTGTTTATTATTAAAAAATATTATTTATTTATTTGTCTAGGATACTAAAACATAATATAAGATTATTCTTAAATATTTATAGAATTATTATGATCGGATATAAATTATTATAATATAAAATATTTAGTTACATATAATAGATTATTAAATTACAATATAATATATTATATTATATAATAATATACAGTGTATGTAGGAAAACACTTGAATTACTCCTAAATAGGAGTGGGTGAGATGAACCATCTGCGGTTCTTAAATAAAGAACAAACAATAATTTTTTTTTAAAAAAAGCAGTACAACCGTTTTATATGCAAAACAGTTTTCATTATGTTGAATGGTAAAATTAAATGCATGATACACACATGCGTCTCTCTCACTAATTTTTTTTTCCTCAAAACTAGTTCGGTTAAAAACAAAAAATAGTCAAACCATAAAATATTATATCTTAAAAAAAAATTTTCATTCATGTGACAAATTTTGACAATATATAATTTTTGTAAAATGGATTTGTTTTAAATAGTCAAATCATAAAAAATTGTCATCTTATTCCATATATATTTTTTAAAAAATGAAATTTTTTTAAAATATATATAAAATGGATCTTAAAAGAATAAGAAAAAAAGAATAATAATTAACCAATCAAAATTTATAAATAATAATTTACATATAAACTTCAAAAGAGATTTAAATAATGTTAGGAGAGAAAAAATAATAAATAATTAAAAATCTTTTAATTATAAAGTGTTGCAAAGCCTATATAACTTGACTTTAAAAAAATAAGACAAAAAACTAAAAGTTAAACTTTTAAAACTTTAAAATGATTAAAGTCTCTAAATCATATTTGGCAAAAAAACAATTTTTAAAATCTTTCATTTTTTTTTTACAACCTTAAAAGAATGTTATCGAGCAGCCCCCTAACAATATAAAAAATGCAGTGTAACGATGGTGAAACATTTGATGCTACAATCAAAACTTGTAAATTCAAATCTTAAGCCTTAAAATTATTTTCACCAGAACATCGAACTATATTTTCCAACAAAATCATAAAATTTTATTCACGCCAAAACTGTAAAAATAAATGCATGATAGACACATGCGTCTCTCCCACTAATTATCTGCTTTTTATACGTCTTCCATTCACACTGTTATATCAACAATATTTTGTGTGGGGGGGAGGGGGTTTGACTTTGAATTTTTCTTAATTGTAGATAAATGTATATAAAATTTTTTTTCCTCAAAACTAGTTCAAATAAAAACAAAAAATAGTTAAACCATAAAAAATTATATCTTAAAAAAAGAAAGTTCATTCATTTGACAATTTTTGATAATGTATAATCTTTGTAAAATGGATTTGTTTTGAATAGTCAAACCATAAAAAATTGTCATCTTATCCCATATATTTTTTTTTAAAATGATTTTTTAAAAAAATATATATAAAATGGATCTTAAAAGAATAAGAAAAAAGAATAATAATCAACCAATCAAAATTTATAAATAATAATTTACATATAAACTTCAAAAGAGATTTAAATAATGTTAGGGGAGAAAAATAATAAATAATTAAAAATCTTTTAATTATAAAGTGTTGCAAAGCCTATATAACGTGACTTTAAAAAAACAAGACAAAAAAAATTAAAAGTTAGACTTTTAAAACTTTAAAATGATTAAAGTCTTTAAATCATATTTGGCAAAAAACCACTCTTTAAAATCTTTAATTTTTTTTACAGCCTTAAAAGAATGTTACCTAGCAGCCCCCTAACAATATAAAAAAATGCAATGTAACGATGGTGAAACGTTTGATGCTACAATCAAAACTTGTAAATTCAAATCTTAAGCCTTAAAATTATTTTCACAAGAACATCAAACTATATTTTCCAACAAAATCACAAAATCTTATTCACGCCAAAACTGCAAAATTACGTTTTTCCGTTAACGCTGCAAAATTGTTCTTCTGCAAATACTTGATTCTTCGAGTTTGTGGGAAAACACAATTTTTGAAAATTTGGCAGAAAAATATACTTTTGTGGTTTTTTTGAGAAAACGTAGTTTTGCGGTTTTTCGGGAAAATGTAATTTTGCGATTTTGGCGAGAAAACGAAATTTGGCGTTTCTGGCGGGAAAACTTGATTTTGTGATTTTTCAGGAAAACATAAATTTGCGGTTTTGACGAAAAAATATAATTTTGTTGTTTCGACGGGAAAAATTGGTTTTACAGGTTTGCGGGAAAACATAATTTGTGATTTTGGCAAAAATGTAACTTTGCGGTTGTGCGGAAAAAAATAATCTTACAGTTTTTTTTTTACACTGATTTATTATTCTATTGCAATTTTACAGTTTTAGGGAAATATAATTTTGAGGTTTTTAGGTAATTTTGTGGTTTTGGTGGACAAATTAACTTAATTTTGCGGTTTTGGCTGGAAAATTTTATTTTTTTATTTTGATGGGAAAACGTAATTTTGTGATTTTGATGGACAAACTTAATTTTGCAGTTTTGGTGAATAACGTAATTTTGTGATTTTTTTTTTTTGCGAAAAAACATAATTTTGCGTTTTTAGTGGAAAAACGTAACTTTGCGGTTTTAGCGGGGTAAACATAATTTTGTAGTTTAAGCAGGAAAACTGTAAATTTTATACTTTTGGCGGGAGAGCATAATTTACTTATTTTGGCAGAAAAAATAGAATTTTGTGGTTTTGGCGGAAAAAATATAGTTTTGCGATTTTAGGAAAATACATAGTTTTTTGGTTTTGATGGAAGTTTTTGATTTTGCAATTTGGGGGTAAAATATGATTTTCTGGTTTTTACAAAATAATTTTAAAATATGATTTATGTTATATTTGTTTTTTTTAATCTAAAATTGCATCTAAATAATCAATTTATATAATAAAGGTATATTTTTCATTTGTTATTTTTGATTGAATTATCTTCATCCATATGATCCAATTTAAATCAGCCAAATAAGTTTAAAAAATTTGTCTAAATTTTGAAACTCCATATGAACAATTTGAATAATAATTTTTGATAATAAACGAATATCAAGATGGTTCATTTAGATGGTCATTATCGATGGAAAAACAAACATGCCTCTTTTATCACCAATACACCAAAGTATATCTAAGGTTTTATATTTTATTATTAATAATTACACTTTATAAACAAAAGAATTTTCACCTATATTTCTAATATTTGATATTTTATAAATATTAAATTTTAAATTTTATAAGTAATCAATTTAAAATTTTTATTTTTCATTCAAAATAACTCCAGTTTTAATATATAATTATACTATATATCTTATATTGTTCATGGTGAAGATTACATTATACCCAACATCCAAACATTTCAAGGAATGTCATCGTTTAGAAATTTACTAGAAAATGTAAAATCATTTTGTCCAAAACCAAATTCCAACATAATCGACACAAAACCCAGTTCCAACGTAATTGACCCAGTTACAAATTGGAACTAGAGTTGAGAAGATGATCGGATGGTTACCTCCTCGGGTGGGATGGATGAAACTCAACACCGATGGTGCATCTCATGGGAACCCAGGTCCAGCGACTGCAGGTAGTGTGTTGAGAAGTGGTGTGGTGAGTGGTGTGGAGGCTTTGCACTTAATATTAGGAGTTGCTCAGCTCCTTTGGCCGAATTATGGGGTGTTTACTATGGTCTTGTGCTTACTTGGGAAAAGAGAATTAGTAGACTGGAGCTGGAAGTGGACTCTACTTTGATGGTTGGTTTTCTCACGACAGGGATTAAGGAGTCTCGTCTGTTATCTTTCTTGGTACGACTGTGCCATGGCTTCATATCAAAGGACTTGATATTCCAAATTGGTTACGTGTATAGAAAAACTAACTGTTTAGCTAATGAGTTAGCTACCTATGCTTTTTTACTTCCTTTAGATTTTCATAGCTTGAATGTTATTCCGATAAAGATTGCAGATTTGTTGAGAGAAGATATAGATGGACCTTTGCGTCCAAGATAGATTCGTTTATATTTTGATATTCTTTGATTAAATGTTGGGAGATTTATTCCCAATTTCTTACCAAAAAAAAAACATAATGGACCCAGTAAATATTTGAGAAATATCCCTTCTCCTATTTAACATGTATTTATCTACTGTAAAATGTTTATATAAACGGTTCAACCAACTGACCTAAGTTAAAATATCAATTGCAAGTTTAATTGGTGTTGTATGTAGTTCCATTTTTAAAACGTTACTTTAAAATTGAATGGGCACACAACTTCTGAATTTCAGGTAGGACAACTCATAATTCTCCCTCTTAAGCTTGTTACATATGAACACGAGCTGACCTACCAAACCTGAGAAATGGATGATTTACAAATTCAATAATAACCTGAGGTGACCAAAAATGTTCTCAATGTCGCTATGTGGAGGTGTTTGTGGAAAATAAACGTATAGTCGTATAGATACATGTTTGATGATAACTATTGTGTTGTTGACTTGAAAAATGACATTAAAAAAAAAAAACTTAAAACTAAACAGAAGATCCCAAAAAATGACATCTGATGATCATCGCTAAACACCAACCCGTCGAATCAATAAGCCCTTATGTATCGGTCTTTGGATGAACACAGCACCACAAGAAAAAATTATATAAAGAAATACCATTTTTGATTGAGTATAAAGAAATACTATTTTTTGAGTTAGTTTTATGGGTTATCCCTAACCTTATCTTTTAATTATGTCTAGTGGTCTCCGCCTCGTTATTCTTTTACTTCGAACTACGACAATCTTTTCTACAGGGAAGATGAATCACTATAGTCTATATGTCTCAGTTCATGCACCATTATCTTGTATACTCCACAATAAATATAGCTATTTATAAAATAACATCAAAAGTAGGAAATAAACGAATCTAGCCAGTACAGCTACTAAATAAATATATCTTTTTCTGTTATAAAATTCTGAGACATTGTTTAAAATCAGAAGCTAACTAGCCTATCAATTTGAAAAATATGATTTTTCCAACAGTAAAACGATTACATTAAACCTTGACTGCACCATCTCATTGCAATATGGGATTGTTTGATGTTGAGTTTTTTCGCAAACTTATATCCAATATGAAAGTGCAAGTCAGGTAAGAATTAAGTGTAAAAACAAAGAAAAAACACAGATTTTTTTTTTTGACTTCACTAAAATAATAAAGTAAATAGAACCAATTTTCTCTTTTTTTTTTAACTAATTCAATCGGTTAAATCATAAATTGGTTGTAAAAACATGATTCTCGAAAAGATATTACAAACGGATCTTCACTAATATGGAAGAAACTAATACTACGTACTTTTGTTCTTTTAGCAAAAGTGTCGGTACAAACATTACGGATACGAGAAATATAAGTAAGACTAAAATATAAAAATGAAGCCCTAAAGAACATGAAACTCTCAAATTCCGCCCTAAAGATATGCCAATCATCCGAATTCTCGATCATATTAACTAAATCCGTGTAGTCTGTCTCAAATTTAACCAATAGTCTCTATCTCTCACTGAGGCACTCTATTATCCAAAGCAGGCCTTCAAAGTCAGCATGCAGTGCCGGTAGGTTTCTAGGAAATCCTCGGGATCCCGTCACATGACTCTCATAGTATCCCACAAACACCATTTTAAACCACTTACTAGTCCATAGTCTACCAAAAGGCATCAACCTGACAGATAGGGCTATGATGAGTTTCAGGGTGAGGCCATTGGTCGTCCATTGGGCGTGGCTTGCTTTCTTCCTCCACTTCTTCTTTTTGATTGGCAAGATGCTAACCTTCCGCTTCCATGGAGGCCCATTGAACAGTTTCCAAGGCTGAGATCTCCTTACCGGTGAACACCTTGGCATTCAAAACTTTCCAAATAAACCGCACGACCCATGAGAAAATATCCCGTTCCTCCAAAAATATCAGGGTTCGGGGATGCATAGGTCATTTGTCCTCCAAAATAGAAAATCCATATTTTGGTATAAAGATGTACTCGAAAAATAACCCGGAAGAGACGTAAAATTTGATAAAACCCTTACGTGAAGAGCAGGGGGCAAAAAAAGAGAAAATGGTTGATATTTTCATCTGCTTCTCCGCAGCTGTAACAACCCCTATCAGTTCCCAAACGACGGGAATAGTCTTTGGCATGTTGTCACACAACCAGAGAGGACTTGCCATATAAAGTGATTCAGTATGCGGGCCGTCTTAATCTTTCATACCTAGCTTAATAGGTCTGTAATACTCGGTTCTCAAACTTCACCAGTCTTCACAAGATACCCTGACTTCAGGCTAGCTCATATCCAGACCGTACACTGTAGTTTCCTGATTTCGCAAAGCTTCATGCGTATCCATCCGGGGCAAGGCTCCGGTTGGTTCTCAATCCCAAGATAAGTGAAATATCTTTAGGCTGGAATAATTTACAGAATACCGACATATCTCATTCTGTAGAGTTCGGCTGAACAAAGGAATTGAAAAATAGAGTAAAGTCTCTATAAAAATTGTCATTAAGTCCTCTCGCCAGCTAGATTCGTTTATTGGCTGTATTGGATAGATTCATTTATTTCCTATTTTTGATGTTATTTTTATAAATATCTATGTTGATTGTGGAGTATACAAGATAATGATGCATGAACTGAGATATAAAGATTACAATGATTCATCCTTCCTGTAGAGAGATGACAAAACTAAGCCTCTTTTAAGAGATTATTTTCTAAATTGAGCTTCTTTTGGGTATTTCTTTTGGATTTTATTATTTTCTAATTTTGTGTTTTATAATATAAAAAAAACCCTTTGACAAAAAAAATAAAAGTAACCAATTTGCAAACTCATAAATCAAGCACCACCCTTTTGAATTAACATTTTTTCTATTACAATTCTTTAGGATAAACTAATTATAAACTAAACTCTCTTTAAGTCTAGACTTCAATCTATAACTTCCAAAACGTACGTCAACAACACCACCAACATACACCAATAGCACTACACACTCCAACGTTTGGTCACACAAACACACACGATCTCACAAAAGCTCTCTAAACACTACAGAAAAATGATATTCTAATACTATCTCCAATGTATATATTTTTTTCAATATATTATTGCAATTTTTTTCCTCTAAAAATGAATATATTCAATATATTCTATTTTTTATTTATTTGAGTACGAACACCTTTTATTTATAAAATTTGAAATTTAATCCTGTCTAGATTAAATTTTTGCAAATTTGAAAATAAAATTATGATATTATTTAAAATAAAAATTTATTATAAAAATACACTACATTATATAAAAATAAGATTAATTACTCTATCGATATGTAAAAATCATATAGAGGTTTTTAAAAAAAATAAAAAATAAAAATTCTTTTTAGTTATGATTATAAAAAATAAAATTTCAAAGATCATTATGCAAAAAATTTAATTTTAAAATAGAAAAAAGATTTTTTTTTTAATTTTTAGTCATAGTTATAGAAATTTAAAAGTTAATGGACTATTGTGTAAATAAAAAAATTTGCTTCTAGTTTAGATAAAAAATAGCATTATTCTATTTTAAAGGAAAAAATAATATTTTTTATAGACACATAAATAAAATAGTATTCTATGATTTAAAGGAAGATATAGAAGATATTAAAGAGAAAAAGCCCTTATAATAATATTTAGAGGCAAAAATAGAAAAGGATTGAAGATTCTCTTAGCATCCGAAAATACGTTATATAATGATATCATTAAGAAAAATGCTATGCGACTAAATTCTTGAAGAATTTAGGATTTTCAAAAACAAATATAGAAGAGAAAATCGATATTTTTTTGGGTACAAGAGTAATTTCATTGGTGAGGATGTAAGTGAGTATCTCACAAAAAAATAAAAAAAAAGAAGAGAGAAAAAGAGAAAAAGAAGAGAGGGATAGAAGAGTATCTGGTATAAGAACTTGTAAAAAAAATAATTTAAAATACTCATCGGCTAGCTGTTATTATGTTATTAGATCAATTTTTTAAATTAAAATTTAATCTTTTGCTTAATACATTAAAATATAATTATTTTAGGGGAATTACATGATCTAACATGTTTTGGCCGGTTAATATGTCAAACTAACATATATTGAAAGAATTAGAATAAACTAACATTTTACCCTCTGGATTTTACTTTTCACACCCTTCTTTTTCTTTGTAATGGCAAATGCATGCAATTATTCGGCCTGACACAAAATCTTACTATCCAAGACTACCTTGATCAAATTTTTTTTCTTTCTCCTATCTATTCATTTTCCTTCAATCTTCACATTTCAGTGTTCTCTCCCTCTTCCATAAACGGGTCGTCTCTCTATCGAAGTTCACCATTCTTCCTATTTTCTCTCCATATTCCATAACCGTCACAACTCTCATCTTCACTTCTGACGTTTACAGCAACTTCTTTCCAGTCGACTTTCCTCCGGCTGTTTTCGATTTCTCTCTACAACCGGTACTTCCATCTTATCATTCACAAGTAATTAGCTTTATCTGATATGGCTGTATCTGATGACTAAAAGATAGAAAAGAAGTAACTTAATAATTAACTGTAAGAAAATTGAAAAAGATGAATAGTAATTTTACAGGGTCAATATATCAAAGTTTCAGTAGACATATAAAAGTTTATGTAAACATATAACATCAACATTGTAAAATGTGATGAACATCGATTAGGTTAATTAGGTTTACTTTTTTATACGGTATAATGTATATTAATCAGTTTGGATTCACTAATCCTTAGTTATTGTTTAGGGTTTAGATTTTAGGTTTCAAGGTTTAGGGTTTAAATTTTAGATTTTATGATTTAGGATTGAGATTTAAGGTTTACGGTTAAGAAATTAATGTTTATAATAACATATAAATGTTTTCAAAACTTTTTAAAGGTTTCCAAAAATTAATAATAGTAATGAGTAAGTTTTATAAGGTATAATTGTATATTTTTGTTATTTCGAAATACTCTTTATAAATTGGTTTGGGTTCACTAATCCTTAATTTGAGTTTATGGTTTAGATTTTTGTTTTCTCAAAATACTGTACACCAATTGCTTTGGGTTTATTAATCCTTAGTTATGATTTATGTTTAGATTTTTTATTTTTTCAAAAGACTGTACACCAATTGGTTTGGGTTCACTAATCATGAGTTAGAGTTTAAATTTTTGTTTTTTCGAAAGACTGTATACCAATTGGTTTGGGTTCACTAATCCTGAGTTAGGGTTTAGATTTATTTTTTTTCGAAATACTGTATACCAATTGGTTTGGGTTCACTAATCCTTAGGTAGCGTTTAGGGTTTAGATTTTTTATTTTTTTTTTAAATACGGTACATCAATTGGTTTTGGTTCACTAATCTTTAGTTAGGGTTTAGATTTTAAGTTTTAGGGTTTAGGATTTAGGATTTAAACTTCAGATTTTATAATATATGATTGAGACTTAAGGTTTACAATTAACAAATCAATGTTTATATTAACATATAAATGTTTTCAAAACTTTTTAATGGTTTCAAATAATTATTTATAGTAATGAGTAAATTTTATAAGGTATAATGTAGACTTTTTTTTTTCGAAATACTGTACACCAGATGGTTTGGGTTCAATAATCTTTAGTTAGGGTTTAGATTATTGTTTTCTCGAAATATAGTATACCAATTGATTTTGGTTCACTAATCCTTAATTAGGGTATAATATTTTTTTAAATACTGTACACCAATTTGTTTGGATTCACTAATCATGAGTTATGGTTTAGATTTTTGTTTTCTCAAAATATTATACATTAATTGCGTTTGGGTTCACTAATCTTTAATTAGGATTTAGATTTTTGTTTTTTTTTTAAATATTATACAACAATTGGTTTGGATTCACTAATCTTTAGTTAAGGTTTAGATTTTTGTTATTTCAAAATATTACACACCAATTGATTTAGGTTCAGTAATCCTTAGTTAGAGTTTATATTTTAGGGTTTAATGTTTAAAGTTAACATTTCATAAATTACAATATTTTGTATGGGTTCATTAATTATTTCCTATAATATTTTTTATTTTTTTTATAGGATTTAGTGTTTAATGTATATGTTTTTTTAAGAAACATTACAATTTTTGTTACTACTATTGCTATAAACATGTAGCTATTTGTTGAGACATCTGTTTGAAGAAATCAAGTGTTTTCTTTTTAATGAAATTATGTGAGTTCTTTGTATTGAAGTCACGAGTGTATATGTCAAAGATGTACATTCTTTCAATGTATGTTAATATCAATGCATTATTATTTATAGAAACAATCACATCACATAATAATATGTCAGAAACCTATCACTCAGTTTTAATAGGGTATAATCGTCTAAAAATTTGTTTTACCAAAACGTATTTGGTACGATGCTAAAATCTCATATTAATTTAGTTATTTGCGTTAATTTTGAAATTCATCTATTATTTTATTATTATATATGTTGAGATATCTAACCATAAAGTTGTTCTAAGGGCATCTATATTGCAAGGCTCTAAACATATATCTAAAATATAAAAAAATGAAAAAGTAAGAGAGAAGTTTTGAGAGGGTGGGATGAGAGAGGGTATCTAGAATTAAAAATAAATCAAGATAGATAAAAATTTAAGCTTTTATCAAAATTGTGTCAGATCCGTTCCTCACACGAGAAACTTTCAGATATATTAAGAAGCTCTATGTGTCTATTCTTTATTGATTGTATATTTGTTTAATTAATCTTTTTTTTTTTCATTTTCTCGAACTCTTGATTTTCCCTTCTTCTTCATATTTTTCTATTCTTAATTCTTTCGATTTACCTACTTTCAATCACGAACTCCGTCGGTTCTCGTTCTCCAATTTTTGAATTTGGGTAGAGGCAAGGAAGAGTTTCCGGATTTCCTAATTGGGCAATTGGACCCACTATAGGTCTTACGATCATGATGCTTGGAATGGGAATGACTTTGACTCTGGATGATCTTTGTGGCGCGTTAAAGAAACCAAAAGAGCTCGTCACTGGCTTTCCGTTGCAGTACTCGGTCAGTTTTTTTCTCCCAATGCTTTATCATCATTGTCCCTTGGATTGAATTGTGGAAATTTTTATAAGTTATACAAAAAGTTACAAATAAAATAGGGAAAGATGGGATCTTTGAAGGAACCAATGTAGGTATAATAGTTTTGTTAGGTTTGGTAACATTATCTTGTTGAGTAGTTTGTGGTTGAACTCATCATCGGGCTGGTTCAAGCAAATATGGTCACGATTCCTCATATTTGTTTTATGCTGAGAGTTACAACTAGCTCTTTTTGTTGTTGTTGTAATTACCAGTATTTTTCTTTGAAATAGTAGTATTGATGTTGTTCAATCTCTATATCTGACAATTCCTTCCTCCATCTCAGCATCAATGCGATGCGAGTAAACCTGGAAGCGTTTTTTTAATCGTTTCATACTAGTCTTTCTGATCATCTTAGAGCACTATTATTGCAGGGTTCTAAACACATTCTAATCAAATTTTTAATAATAAAAAAATAGAAAATGATGACAGATACAAATAACAGTTTCTAAAAAGAGATACTTTAGAACCCCATTTCTAGTAATGATGATATATACTTTATCATTATTGGTTCAATTTTTTAATTTAATTATCATATTAAAATAATAATATAAAAATAATAAAAAATTCAGTTTGAGTTTCTAAGGGATAATCATGCTCTTATGACTGCATTAAACTAATGATGACGAAAAAGATTTTGCTCGTATTATTCTCTTCTTAGATATCCATCGTCTTGCTTTCTCTGTCTTATTCTTTTAGATGTGTTTATGATTTCTAACGTCTACATATTGACAAAACCAGGCATTGACGTAAAAAGAAGTGTGGTGGTCACTCTCTCTTCTGACAAAAGTCTTTATAGTGGAATTAACTCGATATATTGTTTCATGGTTTTCTTTCCCCCTAAATCACCATACCTGATATTAATTGGCAGGTCCTGAAATGGACGTGGAATTTGTTATTGTGGAGAGAAAGCAAAAGCTATGATGTTCCATGACTCAAACAACGACTTCTCCCTTACTGTAATAGAGCTGAATAAGAATCTACTCAATTATGCTCATGTATATTTTGAAAGCACTATTGATTGTTTCATGGTTTTTAGTATGTTTACTTGTTTCTTAAGGTCTCAGTTCTATCTAATGACATCTTGAAAAACATTGAATTTGATACTTTGCGCATTGTCTTGTTTTTGCATTGAAAAATTATTTAAAAGGAATCTGAATTGGAGAAAAACTCGATGGCTCGATTCATATAGGTTTGCGTGAAACAAAGGGAGAAATTTTGTAGAATTACATGACTTCAAATACTTAGTGGGGTTCTAACAATGGACCAACAAAATTACTTCAGTTTCCAAACTTAATTAATTTTAAAGTATAATATTATTTTATTAATTAGATATTTAATGGGTATTAAACCAATGGAGATGCTCTTAGAAACTCAAAAAAGAGTTTTTACACTTATCACTATTTAATTGATTTAAATATTTAAAATTTTAATTATTTAATAAACTATAGAAAAATAAAATATTTTATTTTAAAAAACTTCTTTTTAAAAGTTCAAGCGATAAAAATGACCTAAAGATCAGAGTTATTTGCTGATGTGGAAAAAAACTAATGACGTTGACTAATAACACTATGTGTCAACTGAGGATAACTCTCTTTATTTTTTATAGTATATATTATTTGGATCATTTGCATTGCTGGAAAACTATAAGAGTTTTTTTTAATTTTTTTTCTATTTTTTGAAAAAAAAAAAAGCTCTAATCAATAAACTACAGATTTTCAAGTTTTTTTTTAATGAATTTCTCAAATATCTTAATTTTATTCTGAACAAAATTATCGTCTCTCTTACGATGAATTCTTCCGAAGATTGCAGGAGTATAAATTCTTTTTGTACCGTTGAATTAGTTTGAACTCCGGTTCAAATTAGGTATAAATTTGAATCGTTGAATGGTCGGTTCAGTTCGGTTTAACAAAAAAAAAAAAAAAAAACCTTAACCCCGTTCCCATTATACTCGGCTATTGCAACAAACAAGATTTTACTTCAGAAGACATGTCTTGGTTCCGTTTCTTATCAAAAACCCTAAATCTCACCTCATCTTCCCCAAATCCAAACCCTAATTTCCAAACCCAACCATTCTCAACCTCATTCCTCATCACAAAAACGCCACAAAAATTCAAAAAGAAACGAAAAAAACCCGAATCCGCAAGAACCAAACCCGTCCAACACGATTCAACCCGAATCCAACACTTCGAATCCTTCCTAACACGCGACGCCCGGTTCCGATTCCTAACCCGATCCAAAGAATTCATCAAGAACCAACCCGATCGAATCCTCCGTTTAGACGACGCCGGAAAGCTTTACCGTGAGCTAGGGTTCCCACGTGGCCGTAAGGTGACTCGTTACATCCCTAAACATCCGTTAATCTTTCAAACGTATCGACATACAGATGGAAAGATTTGGTTAGGGTTTTCTGATTTCATGGAAGGTTTGTTAGATGAAGAGAGAAGTTTAGTTGATTCAATGGAGTTAGATAGAGTCAATCGTGTAAGGAAACTGTTAATGATGACGAAAGAGAAAAGAATGTTGTTAAGTAAAATCCATCACGTGAGATTGATTTTTGGGATACCTGAAGATTTTAGAGACCGGGTCGGAAAATACCCGGATTGGTTCCGGGTTGTAACGGGTCAAGATGGGAACCGGGTACTTGAGTTGGTTAAGTGGGATACGAATCTTGCGGTTAGTGAGGTGGAAAGAATGTTTATCGTGGATGAAGATAGAGCAAGAAGAGCGTTTAAGTTTCCGTTGAAACATGTTAAAGAATTGGAGTTAGAAGGGAAAGATTCAAGAAAGCTGAATCAGTTGAATACTTTGCCTTTGGTTTCGCCGTATTCGGATGGTTGGAAGTTTGATGTATGGACGTTGGAAGCAGAGAAGTACCGTGTAGGGATCTTGCATGAGTTCTTGAGTTTGACGTTGGAGAAAAGAGCTTCGATTCATCACATTGTGGAGTTTAAAGACGAGTTTAGTTTGACTAGACAGACTTACCAGATGCTTAAAAAGCAGCCGGGGAGTTTTTACTTGGCTGGCACTGAGATGAACTGGACTGTGTTTTTGAAAGATGGTTATGATGTGAATGGTGGTTTGATTGGGAAAGATCCACAGGTTTTGTTTAATGAAAAGCTGTATAAGTATGCAGATATGCAGCAGTTGGAAGTTGATTCTGGCTCAAACAATGGGTAAAATTCACATTTATGGGGTAAGAGTTTTAGGATTTGACTTGGGAACGTTGTTTCTGTCGTATCACTGGATCAACTAGTTTCAGTAACAGTTCTGATCTAATATTGACAGAAAATGAAATGTGCTACAAAGTTGTAATCTGATAGCATATTACATTTTGCTATACAATGGTAAGGCTGTGAATCAAATTGGTCTGAGGATCTGTTGTGTTTATTATACAAAGAAATAAGGATAAAATCAAGTTTAGAAATTTCAGCAAAACGAATACTGTGGCAAGAGCCAGATACGTCTCTAGGCGGAACAGAGTCTCACTGTCTCAGGTGTACTTCTTCGTGTCCATGAGACAGGGAACTTTTCTAGCTGAGTTATTTTGGTTCCCCATGTGTAAGCCTGTTTTTCTTTTTTGAACCGAAGTTTCTTCCACTGTTTCAATGCCTTTCCTACATCACACGAATGTTTTCCAGTTAGGGTTGTAATCTTGAATTGAAAAACAAGATCGTTCGCAACCAAAACTAGACTGGCTACATACCAGTGTTTTTAAAACCGGACCGACCCGGTGGTCGAACCGGGTTCAACCA